>JACCGJ010002947.1:0-14234 GCA_013407085.1 Atriophallophorus winterbourni | reverse complement strand
CATCATCATTAAGCACAAGTCTGGAGCCAGACAAAGTGCCAAGCAATATGAAGCAGGAAAAGCAGATAAGCAAGCGCGTGGAAAAGGGAAAGCAGGCAAGCGGAATACGCAAAAGCAAATGCACAAAAAAGCAGCTTGTTTTTGTAGTTTCACTGCATGCGATTTTTGGTTTTTTTGTTTGTTTTGTTTTTGTTTTTTTATGTAAAATAATACCGAATAAAAAAATTATGACACACATAATAAAATACACTGGCGCCACTGACTTCGGTTTGTAGCCATATCGCGTAAGGTTTCCAGCCAACTATTAGGTGGAGCTTTTGGATCCCACCCAGGCAAACGAATACGCCCAACTGAGCCTAGCGCTACGGTGAGTTTCTTCATCCCAACGCGCCACGTCATGGACTGGCCACCCGATCTTTGCTCCCAGCTTCTGTCAGGCTCTGCGAATAAGGCGCGGTACGGCAAACGGTGAGTAGGCATTCTTAATACATGTCCCAACCATCGCAAGCGAGCAAGCATCAGCATTTCTCTCAGTCCGTGGCCACCTGGTCCTAACACCCGCTTGCAGACAGCTATATTTGTAACACGATGCTGCCACCGAATGCGAGCAATTCTACGCAGGCAACGGGTATCAAAAACAGAAACTAAACTAACAATAAAGGACATACAAACACAAGCGCAAAATGTTTGCCATTCTTCCACTGTTTTACGTACTACTGTCTTTACCTGATGAGTACAAACAGCACGTAACCGATCGTGAGGTGTGTGTGATCGAAATGCATGCAAATGAGCATTTTTGAGACATTTACATTAACTAGTAAAACTACGATCACCATATTGCCACCTTCACAGATACATTAACCAAAGATAGACAATGAGACTTACTTTTTAACCTCAACAGTGGCTGAGGAAACAATAAGACGCAGATCGTGTGGACGTTTGCGCAAAACCTTTTTCATTAAACCTAGAAGCACATCGGTTTGTAATGACCGCTCGTGGACTTCATCTAACATGACGACGCGAAATCGACGAAGCAATGGATCCCGAAGTACTTCTTGAATAAGCATGCCTTCGGTCAAAAACGAAATGACGGTGACGTTAGGAGTACGGCATTCCTAAATGGAAATCGAAATAGTGTAAAATCGTTTCGCATAACGCGAAATTGCAAGCGGTATAAAATTAGTGAAAAAAAATAATCAAACTAACGATAGCCTGATATAATTATTGCCGAGCGTTCAAGAAAGCGTAAACTTTTGCAGTGAGTGACAATGCATGTAAGCAACTGAATACATTGATTTATGATTGCAGATATCGAGCTCCAGCGTCAGATGGACTGCGCTGGGCCCAAAATTGTCAGGCTATATAGGCTAGAACTTGAGAACTATAAGAATGCGACGAAGTTAAACTGGCAGGGATAAGTAGTATAGTTTGATATTGAAGCGAATACTTGTAGCTCAGGGATTGGATGTTCTGTGTTCGCTGAGCTGGCATTGTAACAGTAGGACGTTTCGTCATCAAGCTAGATGACATCGTCAGCTGAACTTCTTGCGAAGTAGTATAGTTTTTAAAACTTGCAAATCATTACAAAAGATTGAAGTTGGCCCTTGGTAGTACGGTTTTTGTATACTATCAACCGTCGAACAGTGTCATATGAACACCGACAGAGCACAAGTAAATGTAACAAGCGCAAATCCGCTGAGTCATATATCAATGAGCATCAAAACAGAATCCAAAACGCGTCCGATAAGCTAGATTATACTCCGGGCTAGCGCCCCACGGAGATCAGACAAGAGTAAAGATTTAAATGGAGCATCCACTTTTGTGAGTCACAGGCAAAGCCGTATGACTAATGCTATGACAGACGCTCTGAAACAGGTAAAATTTATCACTGGAATCTATTATGAAGCTTAATCACGAAACTTAGCCACTGGAGAAAAAAGTTGAATTCGTCCCAAGAATGTGTACAGGTCGATAACCAAATCACAAAATACCAAAATTGTAAATCTTTGGGATTCAATTCGATGACAAAGCTAACAGATTGTTGTCTACAATTATCGCTTTTGGTTTTCCAATGGCAGGGCTGGTCAGCTTCGATCTGTATTGGAATTAAAAGTACAAAAACCAGTTAGTTTCCAAATAAAAATTCTGTGATGGCATTCATCGCAAGCAAAGGAAACCCTTGACTGGAAGCATCCGCAGTTTGTTGGGATATAGGGTCACGGACAAAGGCTTTCAGAGATAAGTTTGAAGTGAGTTAAAAAACGGTTTCAGCTGCACTTCACTACCCCTAAAACAGTATTTTGTTCTTAAATTGTGATACTATAAAGTCATGCAAGCACGACGGCGTTTCCTGTTCTCAGACTTAGCGACGAAAAGAAGATAAAAATAAATTAATTTCCATGCTCATGTCTAGATACTAAACGTTGGTGTGCAACAGTTAATGACATCAAAGAAAAAAAGCACAGTTAGAAACTCGCTAAAACTCGCGATCGAAGTTAAGCAAACGAAATAGAGATAGAAGACAGTGGAAAAGAGAATGATAACTAAGGAAAGTCAATTGGTAATAAATCGCAATATACAAAGCCAAATGAACGATCGCAGGAACATACTTCAAAACGGATAGCGTAGCCCACACGTGAACCGAGACGCCAGTTCTTTTCCTCGGCCACACGAGCAGCTAGTGTGACTGCCGCCACACGTCGTGGCTGTGTTACAGCCATTGTTGCACCATCCGGAGCTAGGCGAGAACTGGTTGCATTGAGCCATCCAGATTCGTAAACATACTGCGGCAACTGAGTCGATTTGCCACTGCCTGTTTCGCCAGTAACAATAACTACCCTGGCAAATGAGAAGTTCACACGTATGTTTAAGACGCGAAAAGATTGTGGTAAGGGTACCAGAAAAGTTCACATGGAGCTTGTAAGTATGTGCGTATGAAATCATTAGTCCAGAACAAGTAGACTTCACGAGGGCTGATAAACTATCAGGCTGCAGCAGAAAAACATACAAACGGGATAATGGCGGGGGCACTCCAGTGTGTTATCCCATGCAGCTCATTACCGGTGACAAATCAATGTAGCTGCTACATGTAATGTACGGAAGTAATGCATAATTGCACATCAATGCAAACTGAAATATGTCAAGTAAAAAGTAAGCAATGAGGTTATACAAGTTAGATACGCCAGACATTACAGCGAAGGAAAGAAAAGCTTTAGTACTTCAGTAAGTTAAACAGAGTTTATCAGCGGATGCAACCTTATTCGTCTACGAAACTTGGGTGGAATAATCATGTCTGGATAGAATCACATAAAAATTGGTGACAGTATAAATTAGCACAATAAAATAAACAGTCTGAATATATCTAAAACGGCACAGATGTAACCCTTGTCTTTTACAGGCATATATTCGTTTTTGAAAGTTAACTGACCATGCGCCAGATTCGGGATAATCTATTTCATTAACAAAATTTAGCTATCGTCCCAATTACCAGTGTCAACAATTAGTAGAACGAAAATTTTCAATAAAAAGAATCCTAGTGAAGAAAAATGATTGTCGTTTTTACCGAAATCAAAACCCTGCATCCACAAACCTGTGAGATTCTAGCAAATATAAGAAATGTGTTCGCCAATGAAAAACAGGCAAATGCTGGCGCTGCTGTTCAATACTGTTCAGACCACTGTCTGGGGCACAGTGAATTAAACTGGATTCGCTGCCACCATCCTCGTGTAGCTCGTGAACCTCTTCCGTCACCAGAACCGAAAAGGTTCCCTCCTCTCCAGGTTTGATAAAACGGGGGACTGACATTTTACAAAATATTCATGGCATCAGGCAAGCTGTAAGTTTGAAATAGAAATTAAACGTGATTTTATAAATTCAGGTTAGTACCGAAAATGTATTTTAGTTTGAAGGATTAAAGTAATATTCGAGATATACTTGAATCTCACCAGACAAATAAAAAAGATTTTAAAGAATGGTATATGTATGTATACAGTGGAACCCGGGTACAACGAATCGCTGGGGAGAGAGTAAAATGTTCGTTAAAAGCGGAGTTCGTTGCAAGTAAAATGCATTGTCATACACGTGATTTTGCCGCCGTTTTTCTGTACACATGTAAACAGTGAAGAAGTGAAGAATGTCTTACCTTTGTGTGTTTCTGCATGCGTGTAATCCATTTGAAGTTCATGTTAATAATAGTAAATTTATTATAAAACGAAGTAGTAAAATCATCTTGCACACACACTGACAGTCCAATCTCACGTTTTCCTGAAGTAGCTGGCGATACTCTTTTGTTTAAGTTTTGACTTCGCCACCGCCTCGATCTCTCTCTCCACAAATTCAAGTTCTCTTTCGACGTCTCTTCCTTCTATCCTAAAAAATCTTCTGCAGAGATCAAGAGCACTCCTGGCATCTTTCACAGACGGAGTGTCTGACTGAGTGATTGCAATTTGTCATGAGTCTGTGATTACCAATCACAGAGAATTCACGTGATTTTCTTGTGCGTGCGTGCGAGTCAGTTAGCACACTGTAGGCCAGGCTGCCTGTGTCTCGCCAAGCTGTGTGTGTCAGTTCTATTCTTAGCGCACTGCAGGCCACTCTTGATGGAGCGTTGTGGGTTAAAGGCAAGACAAAGCGAGTTCGTTGTATGTATGAACTTTATTGAACAAACATAGCTGTCGGGAACGTGTACAGTGTTCGTAATAAGCGAGATTCGTAACGAACAGATTCGTTGTACGAATGTTTTAAATAGGCTTACAAAGGAATTTATTTGGGAGATCATGGTGTATTCGTTCAAACCGGGAATTCGTTGTAAGCGAGTTAGTTGTAGGTGGGTTCCACTGTATATGTATGTATGTATGAAATCATAAGCCTGATCCAGTCTAAGTGCCGCACAGTCAGACTGCACGTGAGATAAGTTACTGTCAGGTTGCCCAGGCCGAGTATGATGTATGTATGAAGGCACAAGCCTGATCCAGAAAAAGTGCCACACGGTCAGAGACTGCACGTGGGCTGCGATACTGTCAGGTTGCCCAGGCCTAGACAGATATGACAAAAGAAATAGAAAATAGAATAAAAATAGATAGATATTGGAAAGCAAAATAGCAATGACAGTGAGACTCCAGCGTGGATTCGCATGCAGCTCACTACCGGTGGCAAATCTATTTAGCACGGTGTTGGCTGTACAGCACAGAAGTGCTGCACAATTGCACATCCGTGCAGTTTACTTGAATAGGAATCTTACAAAGAACCACGATATTCAAATACAGAACCTTAAAGTGATTCATGGCCAAGCACTCAAGGCGCTTATCAATGACCGTATATTGTGGTGCTTACATCCACGCAATTAAGTAAGTACGTGAAAATGATTTCATTTTTCCAGATGCGATAATAAAGTAAAGAAACCAAGAAGCGGTTTTGACCTCAAACATATTCAGTTCAATCACATGATAGTACAAACATTATTTAACGTGCGTGATGGTCAGGAATACCATTACATTTGGAGGAAGTTGAAGACGAATGAATTATACACTACGTAATAAGCTCCTCGGTAGTATTGCTAACTTACTATTACTTTTTTACCTTTGTGCGACTATCTCCTCCTGGAGGATGAGTCGGCTTTAATGAAGATTCTTGAGAATTTGGGTACAAAGCGGCGTTCCCAGCACCACTCGGCGTTTGTTCGAGTAGGCTTCTACAGCCTTTGCACAACCAAGTGCGACTTGCAACACAGCAGTGAGTTACCAGAAAGAGGTGGTGTGCACCAACTAACCGTCTACCAGACTGTTCCAGGTTTTTCCTCAAGGTTTTCTCATGAAGCTTTCCCGCGATCGAGTATCCCACAAGGCAGCGGAGGTTGAAAATCAGGGTTTTCTTTCCCTTAGATGAAATGCCCTCCCAGGCTAACGAG
Source organism: Atriophallophorus winterbourni (assembly GCA_013407085.1). Lineage (NCBI taxonomy): Eukaryota > Metazoa > Platyhelminthes > Trematoda > Plagiorchiida > Microphallidae > Atriophallophorus > Atriophallophorus winterbourni. The sequence continues at coordinate 8,329 of JACCGJ010002947.1, read as the reverse complement.
CTCTATCTACCCAAAGTAATGCTAATAGAGGGAAGTAATAAAACCTGCAACGGTTACGCTGGATAGGTCACGTTTTATGGATGACGGACCACCGACTTATGAAACGGATTTCTTTCACGAGGCCGTACCGCGATTGGCGTAAAACTCGTGGTATCTGTCAAGATTGCTTGTTGTATACATTTTGTAAGCCTTTCACTGAATTCTTCTTATTTACGGTTTAGCAATTGTACACTCATTCTTAGATTAGTAAAGCGTTGCTTACTCCAATAAAACCTTTATTTCCTTCTCAGCTTAATATAGAAAGTTACAATTTACTAAACTAAGTATAAAATTGAGTCACATTTACGTCTAAGTTTTATCGATGCTGATCCAAACTCTTCAGATGTAACTAAATGCTGGAATTACTAGTTATGGAATTTTAACACCTAGCTCACATCGGTGAATTTTGACGAGCTGGATAAATTGGAAAATCACATTTATTTTGAACCAATTGATTTATGACTACGCTGCGGACGGCAAAGATTTCCAACTCTGCAATCAATACTTTATGCCAAATCTATGTTCGCCCTAATAATGTAATCTACACAAGATACATCTTGCAAACTTAAAAGCATAATGTTCAAATTATGTTCGCCGAGCTTGCGTAGTTGGTGTTGGACGTTTCGTCATCAGGCTAGATGACATCATCAGCGTAACTTCTTCTGGAGCGTCTTGTTTTAGGAATTCTTTGGTTTTTATACGATTTATCTGTCCGTTCACGATCACTCCCTGCGATGAATTATTCTCTTCAATTGTATGCTTGTTTCCATGCTATCCATAACATTCATATTCTTGTTTTTTATTCCAGCTACTATACTGTTGTTCTAGAAGATTAAAGCCTTTGTCACCTAATATCTCTGAACGTTTGAAATCATTTAATACAACAATTTAATCTTCTAATGACAAGGCACTTCGCCCAGATCGCTTTGACGCGGACTCCAATTCTTCAGATACAGGTAAACGGTGGAAACACTGGCATTTCAATTTTACAAACTATTTGGAATCTCTCAAAGCCAAAAACGAAGACAAATATCAAATACTAGCTAATCACATTGCAGCAGATGTTTGAGCATGTCTCCGAATGTGAAAACTACGACACAGCGAGCAGTGTGAAACCCAAGAATGTTGTTTACGCGAGACACCTACTTTGTACATGCAAGCAGGATGTCGGAGAATCGATTGGCCAATATTTACAGAAACTAAAGAGACTTGCCAAAGATTGTGCATTTAAAGCGGTTACAGCTGATGAGTATCGAGTATCGTATGAACAATTAGTGATTCATTTTATCCGTGACAATATTCGTCAGCGTTTATTGGCACATGATTCTTTGAGCCTTGACCCGCTTATACACATCTCGAACCCTCGAATTCCGCGGAATTCTCAATCTCTGTCTTACGTTCATTCATACTCCCCACCTATGAGGTTGTGCGGTACCGCCAAACCCAACGCATCCTTGATCCAACGGTCACTCTCTCACAAGTTAGCAGCTACCAACCGAACTGCTTTTTCTGTGGCTATACATAAACATCCTAGCCACAAGTGTCCCGCAAGGATCCACCTGCAAAATGTAACAAAGTTGGGTCATTTTCCAACGTGTGTGTAAATCGGCTCCCGTAACGCAACACGTTGCTTCTATCCATCTGACGGTATTCACAGTCCTTAATAGCTCTATGCCACATCTACTTTCACGTAGCTGTGATCAAAGTCTCAGTAAAACGGGTCTCCCCCTCAATGCTCTTATTGACACCGGCAGCTTAGAGAGTTACGTTGCTGCCGAAATTGCTTCTTCGAACCATTGGACTGTGTATCCATCGACGACACAAATAACCATTGCGTCCACAACTCTGTCCAGCCAGACGTCAGGACATTGTTTTGTAAAAATTAAATATCTCAATATTTCTTACGATCATGTTAAACTATCGACCCTTCCTAAACTGTATTCGGATGTTATCCTCGGCCATGATTTCTTGATGCAACACAAAGACGTGAGTATTGCATTCGGCGGTCCGAAACCTACGCTTTGTCTCTGTTCTCTAAAACTCGCTCGAGTCGAAGTACCAACCCTGTTCGGTACACTTTCATCTGACTGCCATCCCATCGCCACTAAATCTAGAAGCTTCTCACCGCATGATCAACGATTCATCCAAAATGAAATTAGAAGATTAAATTGTTGTATTATATGATTTCAAACGTTCAGAGATATTAGGAGACAAAGGCCGTAGAATAGGCTTTAATCTTCTAGAATAACAGTATAGTAGCTGGAATAAAAAACGAGAATATGAATGTTATGGATAGCATGAAAACAAGCATACAATTGAAGTGAATAATTCATCACATTCTCCCCGACAACAAAATAGTTCAGTGGTAAAATGTTCGTTTGTTAAATTTCCGAGCAAATCATGCTTCTCGATTTCTCAGCAAATACGGATGAACACGCTGTTGTTGATCTACCAAAGTTTCGTAGTTTGACTGACTTTGCGTATTATCCTCGTTATCTGAAACAGGGATGTTAGACGGGCTGATTTCTTGCGCCTTGTCTATTTGGTGATCAGAATTAGATGCAGCATCGAATTTTTCAACTTCACCGTGAGGAGCAAGATTCCACAAAGACACTGTTTGTTCTGTGCCATTCGAAAGACGAACATGGACATATTGCGGATTACTTCCCAAAATTTCGGCTTCTTCTACTAAGGAGCTATACTTCGATGATCGCGCTTTTTTTCAATAAAACAGAATTTCCGGGAGACAACCAACAGGGTAATGATGTTCCGGTAGTGGCTCTTCGATTGAAATTCATATAGCGCTCATGGAGTGTGGCGTTAGTCGCAGTACATAATAAGGATCGCACGGAATGCAGGGCATCAAGAAGTACGAATTCCCAATTATTCACAGGCAGTTGTTTAGATTTCAAATCGAGTGTTATAGCTTTCCAGAGAGTTGAGTTTAGACGCTCTACTTGACCATTCCACTGGGAGTTATACGGGGTGGCTCTGCTGGTCGCAACACCACGATTATACAAGAAAGACTTGACTTCAGAAGACATGAAAGCCGAACCACGGTCTGAATGAATAAAAGCAGGAAGACCGAAAAGCGAAAAGAGTGAGCGAAAACAGTTTAATACGGTAGATGATGTCATGTCACGACAGGGAAAGGCGAATGAAAAGCGAGAAAATTCATCAATGATTGTTAGTAAGTAAATATTTTGAGTGGTAGACGGTATTAGTCCTTTAAAATCAACACTCAATCTGTCGAAAGGTTGGGTAGTTTTGATGAGATAGCCTCGGAAAGTCTATAAAAATTAGGCTTGATTACAGCACAGATAGCACAACGCGAAGTCATTTGCTTAATGTTTTCGATTAAAAATGTTAAGTTTTTGGACCGAACATAATGTAGCATTCGTGTGATACCTGGATGGCACAATGAATCATGAAGTTTTCTCAAGTCGATTGAGGTTAAAGAGGCGCACGTCGTTCTTGACAATGCATCGGCAACAGGGTTGTCTTTCCCAGGTCGATAAATGACATCGTAACGATAACTGGATACGTCAGCGCATAATTTTATCGTTTTTCACTTTACCTTGGTGCTTCTCGTCAAACATGAATGCCACGGATCGTTGATCAGTAACTAGCTTGAAATGAACACCGATGAGGTAATGCTTCCATTTACACAAGGCTTCAACAATGGCATAGGCCTCCTTTTCGACTGCAGAATGATTCTTTTCACTCACTGATAATATCCTGGAGAAGAATGCGACAGGTCTACCTTCTTGGTTTAATGTGGCTGCTATGGCAATATCCGAGGCGTCTGTTTCCACAACCAACGGTGTTTTGTTATCAACAGTGACTACAGCGGCACTTTCCAGTTCAGATTTGAGATTGTCGAATGTTTGCTGTACATTAAGCGGTAGCGGAAAAGTAGAATTATGAACAATAGGAGATATTTTGTCTGAAAATCGAGAGATCCAGTGCGAATAATAAGCAAACGCCTATAATTCTTTGTTGTGATTTAATATCTTTAGGGGGAGGAAGTTCTCGAAAGGCGCGGAACCGTTCCGGGTCTGGTTTGATCACTCCTTTAGATACTTGATAACCCAAAAGGGTAATAGTATCTTTAGCCAAGATAGATTCACCTTCATTAAACGTAAGTCCATGTTCTTTAGCAGCTTTTAGGTACTGTGAGTAATTTTCATCATGCTGCTCATTACGGTTCCGCACCTTACGAGAATTTCCTCCCCCTAAAGATATTAAATTACAACAAAGAATTATAGGCATGTTTGCTTATTATTCGCATTGGATTTCTCGATTTTCAGACAAAATATCTCCTATTGTTTATAATTCCACTTTTCTGCTACCGTCAAATGTACAGCAAACATTCGATAATCTCAAATCTGAACTGGAAAGTGCCGCTGTAGTCACTGTTGATCACATAACACCGTTGGTTGTGGAAACAGACGCCTGTATGTATGAAAGCACAAGCCTGATCCAGGCCAAGTGCCGTACAGTCAGAGACTGCACGTGGACTAAGATACTGTCAGGTTGCCCAGGCCTAGACAGACGCCTCGGATATTGCCATAGCAGCCACATTAAACCAAGAAGGTAGACCTGTCGCATTCTTCTCCAGGACGTTATCAGCGAGTGAAAAGAATCATTCTGCAGTCGAAAAGGAGGCCTATGCCATTGTTGAAGCCTTGTGTAAATGGAAGCATTAACTCATCAGTGTTCATTTCAAGCTAGTTACTGATCAACGATCCGTGGCATTCATGTTTGACGAGAAGCACCAAGGTAAAGTGAAAAACGATAAAATTATGCGCTGGCGTATCCAGTTATCCCGTTATCGTTACGATGTCATTTATCGACCTGGGAAAGATAACCCTGTTGCCGATGCATTGTCAAGAACGACGTGCGCCTCTTTAACCTCAATCGACTTGAGAAAACTTCATGATTCATTGTGCCATCCAGGCATCACACGGATGCTACATTACGTTCGGTCCAAAAACTTACCATTTTCAATCGAAAACATTAAGCAAATGACTTCGCGTTGTGCTATCTGTGCTGAGTGATATAGATTGAGGAGGCAGAGAGAATGTTACGTGAGCCACGTGTTTTGTCGCGAGTGAGGTAGTATTAGCAGAATTAGTGGTGCCCCTCGAACGAACAACAAATGGATGTTGAGTTTTGTCGAGCAGTACCAGACTTTTGTCACGTAGTTTATCCAAAGCAGCGCGAATACGAATCTCCGATGGTGCGCTTCGGCGGTTCAGATACCAGGAGTTCAAAGCAATGGGAACCATTTTTTCAGATTGGAATGTAACCTTGACTATACGCGGACCAGAGCCGTGATAATTTGGGGATTGCAGTAAGCGTTTTAGCGACACAGTAACAGTGTCTGAGAGACTGATTTGCTGTTGAATAAAGCGCCACTGCTCGCAGTCGTGGATGCAGTTTTTATTGTCATCTACATCTTTGAGCTCTGGAATGCAGTGAATAATAATGCTGCGTATATCGGATTCCAACTTCCAATCGTGATTTGGGCTCTTCCGTGCTTGCCGTTCTGTCCAAGGTAAATCTGGATATATTCGAATGGATGATACGGCGGTATTCAGTAGGTGAGCAGATAATAATACTGATTCAGTGTCCTCCAGTGACTGCAGAGTGACACGCAATAGCCTTGGCTCACCAAAATGGGGGGACTTCGAAGATCGCGAGAGACGGGTCATACTTATGGGATTCGCAGTGACATTATTCAGGTCACAGATATGTTTCCATTGTCGGGAATCTCCTGTTAAACGGGTCTTGAAGCAAGGTGAGTCAATTTCCGGTACATTATGAAAATAACTGTTAACACCGGGTTCCTTGAAGCAGGCTTCTGAGTTGAAGCGAAAATTTTATGGCTTCATTCGAAGGGAGAACAGTCATCGGTGCTTCAGATACAAATGAAATTCCAGCAACCAACGACCCAAATGTGTGCTTCGCTTTCGGAACAGAAGGAACAACAACTCTTTTCAACTCGGACTGTTGACGAGTAGACAGAGAAACATGGCTGTTTTCTAACCGGTGCAATCTACTTTCAAAAGATGCGATTTTCTTAGACTGTTGGTCTAACAACGATAGCAGACAACGGACAGTTGGGTTTATCGAGCAAGCATCATCTGTATCTGAAACACCGATGATTGTTCTCCCTTCGAATGAAGACACAAAAGTAGTCTCTTCAACTCAGAAGCCTGCTTCACCGAACCCGGTGTTAACAGTTATTTGCACGAACGTACCGGAAATTGACTCACGTTGCCTCAAGACCCGTTTAACAAGAGATTCCCGACAATGGAAACATATCTGTGACCTGATTAATGTCACTGCGAATCCCATAAGTATGACCCGTCTCTCGCGATCTCCGAAGTCCCCCCATTTTGGTGAGCCAAGGCTATTGCGTGTCACTCTGCAGTCACTGGAGGACACTGTATCAGTATTATTATCTGCTCACCTATTGAATACCGCCGTATCATCCATTCGTATATATCCAGATTTACCTAGGACAGAACGGCAAGCACGGAAGAGCCCAAATCACGATTGGAAGTTGGAATCCGATATACGCAGCATTATTATTCACTGCATTCCAGAGCTCAAAGATGTAGATGACAATAAAAACTGCATCCACGACTGCGAGCAGTGGCGCTTTATTCAACAGCAAATCAGTCTCTCAGACACTGTTACTGTGTCGCTAAAACGCTTACTGCAATCCCCAAATTATCACGGCTCTGGTCCGCGTATAGTCAAGGTTACATTCCAATCTGAAAAAATGGTTCCCATTGCTTTGAACTCCTGGTATCTGAACCGCCGGAGCGAACCATCGGAGATTCGTATTCGCGCTGCTTTGGATAAACTACGTGACAAAAGTCTGGTACTGCTCGACAAAACTCAACATCCATTTGTTGTTCGTTCGAGGAGCACCACTAATTCTGCTAATACTACCTCACTCGCGACAAAACACGTGGCTCACGTAACATTCTCTCTGCCTCCTCAATCTACATCACTCGATAGTGCAGCAAAAGATATAGAAAAAAACGTGCTACAGCCGATCCTGTAAGGATTGGCTCATTAAAGGACCGATTCGAAAACGAAACTAGCAATCCACACCGCGAAAACCTTTATTGTTCTTGCACTGATGCTCAAGGTTTGTTTAATATCAACATCAATGAAGGTGCTCCTAACCTCTGGCGCGAGGGCTTAAACTTTCTCTACACCAACGCGCAGGGCCTATTGAGGAAACCTGCAGAACTCGGCTTGCGACATGCATCTTGTAAATTCGATATGATAGCTGTGTCGGAAACGTGGTTAAGTTCTTCTATCACTGATGCCGGGATTTCACTCCCGAATATGCTCATTTTCAGGAATGATCGTCCAACTAGAGGCGGCGGTGTCCTTTTATACTATAGCTCGCTTCTTTCCTGTGAGATTATATCGCATCAGCAACTTAGCGTGGCAGATTCACTTTGGTGTCGCGTGCAACTTAAAAATAAGGACTGTGCCCTCGTTGCGGTAATATATCGTCCTCCGAATACTGAACATTTGATGGATGCTGTCCTTATGGCTTCCGTTCGCTTCGCCCTATCACTACCTCACACTCATGCCTTACTGATGGGGGATTTCAACTCTCCCGAGCTCTTCAGCGAACCTATCCGAAACTACTCTAACCGATTGCACTCAAATTTCTTTGCACTATCCCAAATACGTTTGATGCGGATTTGGATGATCTTATCAGCAGCCATCCTTTGTACAATCGTGTGAAGGTTGCTACACGTTTCCGAAGTAGTGACTGTCCATCTTTGTATACATTGTATAATTATTATACATTAAATATTATACCTTGTTTCGCACCATATGCTTTTTTACTACAGGACAATGAGACATGGAGTACCAGAAAAGTAAGGCTGGATATTTGTTATATCGCCAAAAATGGGACAGGGTTGGAGCTTAAGGACAAATGTCATACTTTTAATCACCTCTGCGTGGTTTGACAGGAATATTGAATCTCAAAAATCCTTTGTTTAAATCATTATTGAGGATGTCGTGAGAAAGGCGTTGTCTGGCTTGAGGGTCAATGAATTTGAAATTCGACCGTGCTCAGTTCAGTTCAGATTCAAGGTCGGTCAGCTATATACATGATCAGTATTAGTATCATAGGGCGATAGTCAACCAAGTCGAAACGAGTACCCATATTCTTTCGGAGGTGTGCTTGAAAACAATCACTACTACCAGGATTGATTCGTAGAAAGCACTTGCGTGTGTACATGTG
>JACCGJ010002946.1:0-12937 GCA_013407085.1 Atriophallophorus winterbourni | reverse complement strand
AATTTAGTACTGTTGGCAGGATTCCAGCCGCGCCAGGGGTTTTATAGAGTTCAATTGACACAAATTCGGTTGTATAAATGTTTAATTGAACTTAATGCCAGTCAGATGTTGCGTCACGGTTGATGTCGGCAGGTCTTCAGTCGGTGGTTATTACCGTATTAAACTCTGTGGCAGAAATGTGAGCGAGAGTATTAGATGTTTACTATGCTGAAGCAGTTCATCTATCCTCATTGAGCACATGGAAAACACCCGATTTCAAGCTGGATCAAGTATTACCAATCCGGTATAGCAATTTAAGACTTCTTTCCATTTTCAAGGTCAGAAAACGAGGGTAAGTTTGCTTGCCTTCCTTAAATAGATCGTCCACATTGTGCCGAATTCTGAGTTAAACCCCAGCAGAGTTATGTTGCCCGATCCATTTTTGTGCAAATACAAACTTAAATCAAAAGTCGTTTGCCAGTCGTTAATCAACAAATCGCGAATTTTGATATATGTTTGACTGAAGGCCTTCTGTGAGTGCGTCGCAATGTGTTCCGTTGTTGTGATAGTCAAGCGGTGAATGTGAGTAGCAAAATACAATATTGCGAGAACTTGAACAAGAAATTCCGTGAAGTCGATTAACAGTAACGAACAAAACATTGAATTTGCAAACAACAAGAACGCATCAATTACCTTTATAAAATTTGGATGAGGGAATATATGATCTGAAATTTATAGTATGTATCTCGGCAAAGTTCGTCTAGAATGTTGCTCGCTCTAAGAATAACTATAGCATTTTTCTATGGTTGATGCTCACAAATCATACTACGGTGATTTTGATGGATTATTTAAGGAATTAATGCACTTATTACGAGTTTTTGGTTATCGTACAATATCACGATCGTTAAACAAACATTATTTATAATTGTGACTACTCATCCGTGCCAAGCCCATCGAACTTTCATTATAGACCGTCGTGATCAATTTTGTTAATAGTTCGATCGGCTTGACACGGATGAGTAGTTACAATTACAAACAACATATTCTCGAAACATCGCTTAAACATTATTTGATGCTTGTTTTGTCATCAACCGATGTAGACCACACGGTGCGTTACCTTAATCTGTGTAACACTGGAAAATGCTTATGAACGGTTGAATTGGAAACCTTTTGAAGTCGCACGAATTTGGATGCTTAAAGCTTTCTCGAATCATTCATGATTTAAAAAGCAATTGCTCTCAAAATAAACAGAGAAAAGAAAGATAAATACCAAAATAGGATATAATATTATGTGAAAGGCTGACCGTCATAACTGACGTGAAGCTAAATAATCCGTTCGTCATATTTATGCCATATCAAACATAAAAGTATATTGTTTGATGTTAAATATGCTCCAGATGCATTGAATTCTCTATTTGGCCAGCATATGTCTCATAAACAGTAGAATAACTGAGATTTTCTAGCAACCGTGCAAGTTTCCAAGATATGCGTTTCTAATTATAGAGAGCAGTATGTGCACTAAGTAGTGTTTCAAAGCTCTACAGAACACTACCACCAAACGAAACACAAAGGTAATAAGCATTGAACGCCGACGAAGATGATTGCAAGCTCATCAGTAAACGGTTTGAATGAAAATGTTTGGAACCACAAGGCTATGGGGGACATCATCTTCATTCTGGTGTAATTCGGCGTGGTTCGAACTGAACAAATCGAGGTAAGCGATTATTTCATCTATGTAATAAACGCTCCAGCAGTTGATAGATTTGCATTGCGTGCTTTGGAGGTAAGCATGTTTAACGTTGGTCCGATTTTACGTAGGTTATGAATAAGTCACCTATCACACATTCTTACCTATCGAATCGCCGAAACATCACGTAAAACTCACAGTCACAGTCGACTAACGTTAAGTTGTGGGGTGCACTTTTCTGTTTGATTGAAGCTGAAGTGATACGGGCCGTGTGTATTGTTGAGGTTGCAGTAATATTAGAACCCATCACTACGATTGTAATTTTTCATAATATTAGATGTTGGAGATCAATTTAGAGTGTTTTTTGATGAGGTTATATTGACTACAGATCAATTAATGCATTACAAACCGGTGGCATTCGGAAGATTTCGGCAGTTGTCTAAATTCAACTGTGATCTAAACTAGTACTCATGAACGTGAAGCCAGTACACGCTAATTCTATCATTGTATTTAATTATCCCTGGGTCTTAAGAAACTAAACTTTGGGACCAATTCTTAATTTTCTAGTTTTCAACAGTTTTTTGCTACATAATTCATTATGTAAAAACTGTTCACATCTTAAATGGTTCAACAATGACATATTTCATTCAAGTTCACTTACGCTTCATCCTCTTCTCGAATACGTTTCACGATATCATCGATCAATTGTTTGTCATGTTTCACAATCTCTTTGTGTAAAATCTTCTCTTGTTCCTGGGCCTCGAGTTGATTGTCCAGTTGTTCCTTCAGAACGGATTGATTGATTCGTTTCACGGCTTCCTCCGTTTCTAATTCTCGATTGAACGCTTCCACATCTCTGTCGATCTGTTTACCGTAGAGCACTTCTTCCATCTGGAATATCGGAATGTTCGTTATTTCTAACGAATTGTATTACGCTGATATCCAAATCATTCAATTATGATATTTGAGTATTGACTAGTTGATATTTAAAATAGTAACGACAAAACTATTGAAACCAAACCATATCTATTAATATTTACGCTGCTATATAAATATAAATATATATATATATATATATATATATATATATATATATATATATATATATATCATAAGTACATGCAGAAAATTATCGTGCATAACTAAAAGCGAGCGCTTTCGTCTATTGTTTCATAGTGGACAATATTATGTAAGATCACTCAAGGTCTAATCGCGTATCCTGTCCAAATGATTATATTGTTGTCGTCCCACACCTAGAAAACATTCAATCCAGCGCTTATTGGTTGGCTGTTCAGAAATTTAATGCCATGTGATTCACTTCAAAAAGATAATACGCCCCGTGTTAAATACCACGGATATCCACAACACAACAGAACACCAGATGGTCAGCCATTTAGTGCGCAACCGATAAGGATAAAATGCATCTATAAATTATAGGTAAGGTATAAATACTACACAGCGTGACCTCGTTTTAGTTTCAATATTTTAAAACTGGGTAAGTTCTCTAAATCTACAAGAAGTTAAACAATATATGCATATATATTTACAAAATGAGTTATTCATCGTTTGCGTTGTGGGTTTTGGAGGTAAGCATGTTTAACGTTGGTCTGATTATACGTAGGTTGTGAATCAGTGACCTATATATTAATATATACTATAAATTACTATAGTAGTATATAGTAATTTGCTATTCTTAAAAAAATACTAATGTGCTTGGTTACAGTGAGTGTTTGGAATGTTTAATTCCTATGAAAATGAACCAGCTAGAGGAGACAATTTTCAAATCGTATGCATTTATATGGCTCGAAAATTACGTGACACATTTTGTATGATAAAAATTTTGAATAAATGAAAATCTCTCAAACTGTGTACGCATTAAACACTGTTTGATGGCATGCAAGAATTAAGATCATTATCAGACGATACCTCAATATCTGTTATTAAGATTGTTGCGCAAGTCATAGCTGAATATTTTACACGGAGGGCAACAGATTGATAGTTGATAGTTAAATTCCAGCAACATGTGGCACCGAAAACTAAAATTTCGTACACATAATTTAAAATAAAAAATGAAATTGAGCAGAATACGAACTGCCCGTTGGATTAATTTCGAACTCCGATATTTTTGGATATAACTTTCATAGTTTTCATCCAATCGGTTTGATTTTTGGATATTCATGTGAAAATTTGCTACGACGGATCTACTCATACAAGAATCATGCATCTGCGACCTGTCGTTCTTTGTGTGTGTCACCAGTGAATTTTCTGCCGTTCGCTCGTCTAGTTGAATCGCATTTGTCTTTCTGCTGTTGAATCAACCCATTGGTGTATACCACTGTCGAGAAATGCTCGGAGAAATACAACGTGAAATCAAATTCACACTAAAATTCTCAAAGGAAGTCTGGCAAATTCGAGGCTAAATCTGGTGACGAAATATTCCTACAACCCATCGCTTTCCGTCAACTCCACACAATTCCACACAAACTAAACCCAACCGTATCGATTTTTTTGCTCTGATTTGTACGTATGGTTGGCCCCGTTAAAATGAAACGATCTGATGTTCGCGAAACGTGCGTCGTCTACATGAAAGTCGTCAGTGGTAAGGTCAAATCTGTCACGTGCCGCAACTTTGTCCAAACGTGTCACGAAAAATTTGAAAAATCATCGACTACGAAGGCGATATCGATCCCGAATGATGAAAACATGATACGTATGTTAAAATTGTCGAACTAATCCAAGCGCAGATTTAGCTGCTTGAACAAGTGTCCAGCGAAGCAACCTGAATTATCGGATGCTGAGCTTAGTGCTCGGAATACAAACGTTGAAGGCATCCGTAGAGATTCTGGTCAAGGCGCAGAATTCTCAGTTTGTATGTATAGGTTTCGGTAAATCGGAACTCAGGATCTGAAGGAAAAACCTCAAATTTAAAGTAAAAAGCAGAACTCGTAAGTGGTTATAGGTAAGAAAAATTGCTTGGCGACAGCCTCGGCAAACCCCATCATCAAAGAAACATTGCTTTTACTGTTGAAAAAAAGTAAAAAATTTGTTATCCAAGACAAGTTGTACTTTCACGAAGAGATATCACGCATGTTGGAGCTCAACCCCAAAATACTTTATCGTATTGTTAACGATGAAGCTAAAGTGAAACCTGGAGTTCCGTCCGTGAACACGACAGCTGGAACAACAACATCTGCATCAGAACTGCTGAAGCTTTAGCCACGCTTTATTCATCTGTATTCAACCGAAGAGAACATGCTTTAAACATCCCAAATCAAACCATTTCAACCACCGTTGCCGTGAGTGAAATAAATGTCAAGTCGAAACGCGTCCTTCGAGCTTTATTTAATCTGAAACCGAAAAGCCTCCTGGTGCCGACGGAATAACCCCCGATATTGAAGCAATGTGCAATTTTTTTTCATAAAAACCACTGACATACCTGTTGAAACAAACAGTGGCAAATGGAATGATTCCTGCAGATTAAAAACGCGGAATAATTTCTCCTACTTATAAAGGTGAAAATCTCTCCGATGATTCAAATTACCAACCCATTATTCTCTTACCTGTGATTTCAAAATTACTTGATCGCCTAATTATTTACGAACTAATAAATCATTTCGAAAATAATCATTTGCTTTCGAGAAAACAGCATGGATTTAGACGTAATTATTCCTGTTAACCTAATTTACTGATAACGCTGGATGATTGGACACAATCGGTAGATAAAGAGCAAGCAATGCACGGCTGCTACCAAGATATCTCAAAGCATTTGATCTTGTTAACCATATCCTACTACTGCAGAAGCTTGAATGGCTTGGTATAACTGAATTGCCTAACTGACTATCTAACACATCGCACTACCCACCTAAGTGTTGATTGTGCATTATGAAAAACCAATCGCAGCAACAAGCGGAGTTTCTCAAGGTTCAGTCCTTGATCCGATTCTCTTTCTGGTTTATGCCATTGAAGTACCGGATATGGTTCGGTGTAACATTTCGTTATTTTCGGACGACATAAAGATATGACGTAGCATCCGTAGTCCAGAAGACTGTCTGCTATTACAAAACGTTCTTGATACGCTTCACAACTGGTAGTTGAAAATGAATTTCCGTTTAACTTCAACAAATACAGCCTCATGAATATGGGGAATCGCGTAAAGTTCACATACCATATAGGTCGACAGGGCCTTGAAAATCGCCGTGAAGTAAAAGGATTTGGTGTCTAAATAGGCTCAAGATAAAAAACCTCACTTTAAGCTAACACTGCCTTTACAAAAGAATCACGTGTACTCAATCTACTCAAACGAGTATTTGGGAAATGTTCGCCCAAGATATTCCCGATGTTAATGAATAATATTTGAAATCAGTCGTTCAATTCTGTGTGTAGACATGTTCTCCGTGGTTCAATTAAAATTTTGAAATCATACAGCAAATATATCACCGCTCAACAAAACTAGTTCTTACTATCCGAAAAAGTGTTATAAAGAAAGGATGCTCAACTGAATTTGCTCGACTTTACCTACCTACGAATGAGAGAAGACCTTATTTTACTTTACAAAATATTTCATACCACAAACCATCCCTTGAAGAATTCATTAACGCGGAGGGATAAGATTTCTGTGTCACGTATTACTAATTTGAGGCATTTCACATTAATTCTGCATCTTTAGGCGAGCGGTACTCACAGCTAACAGATCCGATTTCTGTTGTTTTTCCGCCATTTGTGAAAGTTGATGACGAGCGGTGTAGGCCTCTTGAATCGTAGACTGTAGGGCCCGCAATTCCTCGCTAATAAAGTTAAAAATTATTAGAAATGATTGTGCATGTATCCGCCCAATTCATGTCATTATAGGGTTAAACATTATGCTAAATGTTTAAAATTAAATGAAAACCTTTGAATATATATTGTAGTCACAGGTCGGTACGACCGAACTGTTTATTCACATCATATGTGTGACGGGTACATACCAATAATTGCATTCACCAACAATCTACCACCCTGCTGTTATTGTAATGTTGCAAAAATATTCCAAACAGTTACCGGCGCTATATTGCACCGACTGTGGTACTTAGCTTAGTCCTCACATGAAAGCTAAATTTAAATTTGCAAATGAGGATTTATCCCTGAATTCACTAATACGTGGGAAATGTTTGGCGCAAAATTTAAATCCAATTACCTGGTTAAATTCGGTCTACATGTACGAACGTTATACCCTAAATTTTTGAAGTATCACTCACACTCGTGTTTTATCATCTCAAATACGCTCACCACAGGCGGTTCTAAAAGATTACGTCGCAACAGACTTCAAAATGGAGGATAATGTAGATTAAATAATTGAATTCTTCTGTTTGTAGCGTCTCCAGGATTCTGACCGTAATTAGCAAAAAGAAGTTACGGAAATAGAAATAGCAATAACAGTTACAATACCAATTATTCTACAGTGAGCTGAGCGAAACATGAGAACAACATCCTTTTGGAACCACGAAACTTGAATATTTCGCACTTTTTCTCGCATTTGTGCCAACTGAACAATACAATCGATAACTTAGGTTCGCCAAACACTTTGAACGGGGTCTTAACTTAACAAACCGGAAATAATACGACAAAAGTGGAGTGTTCTTAATGCGGCTGGTATTTAAGTCCAGTTAACAACCATTCAATGATTTTACGGTTAGGAAAAGCATAAATCAAAGATTTTCCAAATCGAAATATATATGTTTGATGTTAATTATTCTTAAAATATGTACGCCATTGTTTTGAGTATAGAGAGGTGCCGATTGTATAAGTGCAAAAGTTTAAAAATTATCGTGCTTCTGATAATTTGGTAGCCACGAGAAATAAAACGGTTTTTAATTATGGAAACCAAGACAGTTGAACAATGACTCAACCATAATTACGGGCCAATTGATACACATGAACAAACATGTTTATTTGCATGCAGATATATCACACACAACACAAACCCTGTTTGGTGCTGTTTGCATTCATCGGTAGGGACAGTAGGATCAATATTCGAATGCGATTGAAACAGAAGATGAACGGTAGACAAGCTGCGATGGTAAGCCCCTATTTGATAATTCTGGCTCGAACAACCTATTCAGTCACGTGTCCCTACACATATATTAAACAGTGGTTTAAAAGCACAACTTGTTTGATAAACATGAAATTCGAAAAAAGATTAAGGACAATCTAATTTTACATTAAAGTTTCACACAGCGGCTTGGAATATTGTGCAATTTCAAATAGCGACTACTTGAATAAAATAAGTAGCCAGAAGCCAGAAAGAGCAACACTTACTTTTCAAGTCGAATTTTTTCTCGGAGTCTGGCATCACTTTCCTGTTCACGTTTGACTCGCGCGAGTTCTTTTGCAAGAGTTTCATCAAATTCCACTTGCTGTTTGCTCGTAGAATGAGGTATCATCTAAAATTCATATTCGATCTAGTATTGGATTTGAAAATGACATTAAATAGGGAACAAAGTTTAAACTTTGAAACCACTGTTGTATAAGCCTGGCATAAGCAATTTGTAATGTTACGTGCACAAACATACATGTAGTGTGGATGAAAACCAGTGGATAAATTGTAAATAATGTATGAAATTTCAAGCCGCAGTTAAATAAGTTTCGCACGATTGAACACGTCGAAACAATTGTACTGCCACCCTTGTACATGATTAATCAGATTAATGGTGCCAATCGTATCTAAAAATTACCTGAAATTTAACCCGTTTTTAAGCATCACCCCACTTTATCAAGCAATGCGAATCCTGACCGTACTGTCCATGGCTGGTGCGTGCAAACAGCACGAAAGCGGTCGTGGTGTGTGTAGGATATAAATGAGTGTAAATGATGATTTTTGTTCAAGCTCGTAAACAGTTAAACCCCCTCTACATGCTTGTGGTGACATCTGTTTAAAAACGTTACGCATAGCAACCTTATATGCCTGTAACTTACATAGTTGTACCCTGTTTTCAGCTATCCACTCAGCTACTAATTTTATGGTCGCTTAACTCTCTTCAAGACTGACGTCTCTGATCTATCGTAGACTAAATGTTATTCTAAAGGACGGATAGCAGCAGCTCAGTCCCAAATTACATGTATGAAACTTGCTTATTCTTCTGCTACACAAGAATGATTTACGCTCACTTCGAACACCAAAATGGTTCCGTTTGAAGATGATCGAAGCTTTCAGATCAATTTTGCTGCATATGTTGAGAAATTTCAGAGATACAAAAACACAATATCAGCTTAGGTCGCTATGAATGGTGCCACCGTCGGTTGCAATGGAGGTTGCTGATTCAATTTACAACCGCTTTGCTGATAATCCGTATGATACACTGAAACATGCCATCATCTCATTAACTTCGTCTACTGACGAGCAAAACCTTCGGTAGCTTTTTTATGGCGTAGAAATGGGTTATCACACTCCGTCAAAACACCTACGACACATGCTCCAATTACAAGGAGACAAGCCTTTGGATGACAAAATCATTCGTGAATTATGACAGCAGAGTCTTACAGCCGACGTCCGCAAAGTCTTTGCCATTATCGATAAGCACACCAGTCTCCAGTACTTGGCTTGCATTGGAGTCGAAGTTCACGATATCTCGCACAGTGTTACATTATCTCACGTCAAACACACGAATGACGCGAATTCAAGTACACAGATTCCAAACGATTTCGAAAAGTTGAAATCGATGTTCCATAACTTTTCACTGAGAGCACAAAACATCGCACGATCCCGTAGTAACTCTCGAAATCATCATCCCCGTCAGCCCAAGAAACGATCTACCAGTCGTTCTAACGGATCACGTTTTTGCTATTATTATCGTCGATTCGGTACAAAGACCCTGCATTGCATGCCACCTTGCAGTTAAGACTCAACTTTGTCCAAGCAGGGAAACCGCGAAGCCAGACAGTAGACACGGCAGCTCTGTCTGGCACCCTTCGAAGCCGTCTCTTCAGCGTTACCGACACGGCCACTAAAATGCGATTCCTCAGCCACTCTGGTGCGGAAATTAGCGTCATCCCACCATCCAATATGGGATGCAAGAACCCGTCTTCGTTGATGTTACTGGCGGCAAACGTCATGAAAATTTCTACTTTTGGTCTCTGATCACTTTCTGTCGAATTAGGTCTCAGGCGTAACTTTCGATGGATTTTCACATTTTCCGATGTCGAAGTACAAATTCTGGGTGCATTTTTCCTTTCTTATTTTGATATTTTGATCAACATAGCTACACATAAGCTTATTGACAATTTAACAGAGATTAATTTATTTGGTAATCTCTGTGATTCCCCCATCCGAACCATTCGAGTATTTACCCCTGACATCCCATCAGTGTTCAGTGAGTTACTGACAGAATTTTCCGAAGTTTTTAAACCGTGTTCACAATCTACTACTGTTAAGCATGATGTCAAACACCACATTCTGACCCGTGGTCCTCCAGTGTTTAGCAGACCCTGTCGTTTGGCTCCGAACAAGTTCGATGTAGCAAAGCGTGAGTTTGAACACATGCTTGAACTTGGAATCACACGGCAATCCAAATCGCCTTGGGCAAACCCCTTTCACATGGTTGAGAAGAATAAAGCTGATGCTTGGCATCCATGTGAAGATTACCGTGCTCCTAACAGTTACTGTTCCCGATCGTTACCCTATCCCCCACATACACGACTTCGCACTTTTCTTGCATGAAAAGACTGTGTTTTTTAAACTGGACCTGGTGCGTGCTTACCACCAAATACCTATCGCCGAGGAAGATATCCAGAAATCAGCCATCACCACAACTTTTGGTCTTCACGAATTTTTAAAAATGACAATTGGTGTACGCAACGCTGCTAAAACCTTTCAGAGATTCATGGACCAAGTTTTCCAAGGATTATTTTTGTTGACGTATATATTTATGACGTCCTCATTGCTAGTTCGTCTCAAGTGGAACATGCAGTACATCTGCGTTCGGTGTTTCAGAGACTTTCACAGTTTGGCGTGGTGGTTAACCCGGATAAATGCCTTTTTGGTGCCGCTGCTCTAAAAGTTTAGGTCATCATGTCGATCGAAACGGCATTCGCCCCTTGCCCGATCAACTCTCGTCAATTAACGACTATCCATGTCCAAATTCTCTTCGACAGTTACGTCGATTTCCTGGTTCAGTCAATTACTACAGAAAATTAATTCCCTACTGTGCTAGTATATCTCAACCAATGACTGATTTGTTACGTGGAAATGAGCGACAATTTAAAATGAATGCTGATGCTGTTGAATCGTTTCAAAGATTGAAGACCGCATTGAATGAATCATCTTCATTATCCTACATGTATAGGAATCCTCATGCTTCACTTTCGCTTGCCACTGATGAATCCCCAGCAGCAGTCAGTGCTGTCCTACAGGAAAATTTTGACAGTGTTGTCAAACCGCTTGAATTTTTTCCCCGTCGTCTCCAACCCGCCCAGACAGGTTACAGTACATTTGGTCGTGATGTTCGCCATTTTCGCTATTTGCTTGAAGGCCGCAATTTCACTGTTTGGACAGATCACAAGCCTCTGACGTTTGCCCTGTCTGCTACAGCTGATAGATATTCACCCCGTCAGATACATCACTTGACTATATTTCGCAATTTACGAGTGATGCACGTAATCTGTCTGCTTCATCAAACACAGTTGGACAGATGCATTTTCTCGCATGCAACTCACCGCAATCTGTCGATTAAATTTCGATCTCAAGCATTAAGCAGAGGCTCAGAAACATGAGAGTGACTTATCATTCTACATAATCCCTTAGAGTTCAACCTGTTCTTATCCCCAATTCAAGTTCGACTTTATTCTGTGAATTATTCCACCGACCATCCTCGTCCTTTAGTATCAAAGTTACTTAGGAAGTCCATTTTTGAACACTTTCATTCCCTTTCCCACTCCGGTATTCGTGCTACTCTTAAGTTGATCACCTATCGCTTTTTTGGTTTAAAATGCACGCGGGTATTCAAAAATGGACAAAAGCCTGTATCCAGTGTCAACGCAGCAAAGTGCAACGTCATAATCTCAGTGCCCCAGGATCTTTTCCTCCCGTCAAGTCAATGACTTCAGCATGTTCATCTCGACATTGTCGGCCCTCAGGCTATCTCTAATGGTTTCACACACATTTTAACTTGTGTTGAACGTTTAGGCCGCTGTCCTATAGCCAACGTTATTACCGATATTACAGCAGAAACCGTAGCGTAAAAGTTTCAGCAAAACTGGATCAGCAATCATGGTGTCCCATCAACTATTACTACGGATCGTGGATCCCAGTTTCAATCCAAAATTTTCCGTGAGTTGACTATTGTTCTAGGTGCTAATCACATAAAAACAACAGCTTACCATCCTTGCGCTAATGGACTTGTTGAACGGTTCCATCGACAGCTAAAAGCCGCACTGATGTCACATGGTAAAACGGAAAATTGGGCAGAGAAACGGCCATCGATCCTTCTTGGTATAGGTGCTACTGTCATAGAAGATCTCGGTTGTTCCGCGACAGAATTAGTTTACGGAACTTTACTCAGCCTCCCTAGTGAATTGATTGCATCCCATGACTTGGCAGGAGACATTACTGTTCCTAAATATGTCAATCGCTTACGATCCTTCATGCGTCAATTGCGTGCCACCCCAACTCGCCCAAACAATCGTAACCTTAACTTGCCAAGTGATTGACCGTCATGTGCTTTTGTTTTATTCGAACTCATCACACGGGCAAACCCCTGCAAGTCCCATACACTGGACCCTTCAAAGTCATTAGCCGCTGTGCAAATACTTCGTCATCCAAAGAAATGGTGCTCAAGATACGGTTACTATTGTCCGCTTGAAAGCAGCTTTTATCGAACCAGTGTGCGACGGAACACCACACTGAAACGTTCACACTCGAAGTGGTACCTTTAATGTTGACAGTTTTTATTTAACTCCACCCATTCCTATTATCCTCAGTTTGCCTCAGTCAACCTAATCGACCCAGCCGTGTGAACTCTCTCTTCAGACATCTGACTCAGCCTCCCAAATTAAAAATCTTGATCAGGTCAGGTGGCCTGAAAATCTTGCAGAATACGCGGATTAAGTTTTCGTTTCGAGCGTTTCACTCTATTCTAACGCTCGAGGAAAGGAGTATTATGGTGTTTTCATCATTGTATATTTTATTATATTAACCCAACATATTTTGTTATTTAATTTGTTATAATGATACATGTAAATATGTACACAATTTGAATATATTATTCACGCTGCTCACGTGTTCTGTTTTGGGACAAGTCT
>JACCGJ010002945.1:0-15954 GCA_013407085.1 Atriophallophorus winterbourni | reverse complement strand
AAGCTTTGGAAATATCGATGTAGCAAGCATGTACAGAATCACCTTCGTCTAGTGCCTTGATCCAATCCTCGAACGTTGTAAGTATGTTAGATAAACAGCAACGATTTCGTCGAAAACCGTGTTGTGCTGCAGTCAAAATATTTTAGTTTTCAAAATGTTCTCTATTGCGCGGAGTCACAATGCGTTCCATTAATTTAGAGATTACCGGAAGTAGCGTTACCGGTCTATAGTTTGCTGTGTCTGAACGGCTACCACCTTTATAAATAGGAGTTATCATCCCTGCTTTCCAATGCGGTGGTATTTTTCCTTCATGTATGCTGAGATTGAAATGGGCCAAACTCGAGTACGCCAGTTGGAAAGGATTTATTGAACAAAGAACATCAATAAAGCGAAGGGTATCCTTTTCGTTATTTCACATCATGCTCTACAATGTATACATAGGAACAGTCAAACAAACAATGGATATGATCAGGCATGTCAAGCACGAAACGGTAATCAACATCACGTGATCTAGTTTAAACTGGTTCGATCGATATCGATGTTGGTCAAAATTATAACGGATCAGTACGAGAATGGATGCGTCTGGCACCGGACGCGCCCGTTATCTATTTCCACGTACCAATCGCATCTGGCGGCCTAGGAAATCCGGCAGTTCATTTCCTCTATCCAATAGATGCGGTGGAAAAAACCTAATACGATGAGCAGCAAAGTATCATAGATTTTGCGATGAACTGCAACATCTGAATGTGCGAATCCCTCATTCAAACTAGCGGGAACATCCGTATACATCTGAAAGCAGAACGCAGTATTTCAGGTGGATATCCGTACGGTCTAAAAACAAGAATTGTATGCGTCAGTGGATGGTTCCCTGCTCAGATGTCTGATGCAGTACCCACAGTCAAACTACTGTATCCCTAATAACCCACGTGAATCCCCCCACCTCTTTGTACGGATGTTACTCATGCGATGTGGCCTCATGATTACGAAAACATACAAACAAAGCAATGCGAGGACCAGCTACCGGAGGAAGTGGACTGCCGTGGAGGATGCGGCCGTCTGAAAAGTTTAAAACATGTATTATAGAGCTGTAGTAAACCACGTTGTGAAATGCCGGTGACATAAAGAAGTTTGCACACTTCTGCCCACCCTTCTTGCTCGTCATGGAGTAAAAATGGTATGAGGTGTACCGCTCTGCGACTGTAAGCCTGACCTAATTGCTATTATTGCAATTATAATGGACGTACAAGTTTGCTATCCGGACCCGGTTTAGTCCATTTTTTGAACGTAAACAAAAAAGGTACAACAGGCGAGCGAGCAACAATTTTATCACTGACAAGTTACAAAAGATGCGTTACAAAGTGGATGGTATTGAACATTATGCGATTGTGCCGAGGTTTAACGGATTGCGTTACGGGAAGAGTTCAATAGTTCAGCAGCATTGTCTTTTTACCAGACGGGATATTGACGATGTTTGTGTTAGCGCAATTCTGGCTCATTGATGATATATGATCGCTACACGAGAGTCACACACATATTCTGAACAGATCGTTTTCAACACAGGCACTGCCCTTCTGTAGTGACTGTTTTGTGCACTCATCTTCTGGGTGACTTTTTTCATGAAATAAATGTTATTAATATTTTCAGAACGTATAAGTCCAGCCTGAATATTTGGATGGCTATTGCCTCTAGCATAAAGCCCAAGATACCAAATTCCAAATTTGTGGATGAGATAGCTACTGGCTTTACAATAACCACGTGATGGAAATAGAGAAAGGGAAATATAGATTAATTAGTCCCAATAATTGCGATAAGGCAGAGAAATGTTTCGTTACAATGTGGGAAAAATAGCACGATTAGATCGTGATAATCAATTTGCACACAGCTAACCTCGTAGAGTTCACCGCGTCTTCAGGGAGCACATCTCAAATAATGTTTACGCGCACTTATTACAAATACCAGGAGCAGTTCTGTCTGGACAAGCTTAGAAGCTCGTTGATATAAACAGCACAGAAACAAGATACATTTTGTAAGCTAATTGTGTCCAGATTTGTGCAGCATAGTTCAAAACCGGGTGCATAAATGTGTTTATTATGATAGGAAACGACCCCGGGGGGTGTAAACCGATCAGCTGTAATATGCCTAGCAGACAAGAGGCGATGTTGTAAAAAGTTTCACATTGTATACCATTTTCAAACTGCCACAAATCCAGACTATTAGATCCTTTTCTTCTGTTGTGTAATTTTGTATATTTTCGAGAGCTACTTGCTTCTAGCATATTCAAGATCTTTCGTTTAATGAATAATTCGAAATCATATCAGCATACGCTCCTCCTATTGTTTTATTACGTCCCCGATGGGTATTCCTTTACAACATTCATTGTCTCCCCTGTAAACCAATCGCTCTTTTGCGATTTCTTCAGGTTTCTTTGCAACGGGTGGTGCTGCTGCAGTCATGGAGGTTCAGATCATTCTCTAACTTTGCGGCACTTTGCCTGGATCAATCTTGTGCTTTCATACATATATCATACAGATCATTCCTTGCCGCTAAGAGGAGACAAGATTAATCAAATATGGAACACCTCGAGATTTTGCGTGTCATCGTTACTCGGGGACCGCGTAAATCTTCTCTGTATCGTTCCAATTTCCACCACCGAAGCGAGTATGTGCTAAAGGCGACTCACAAGAAATATGAGAATGGCAATAACACGGAATGGTCAGTCATAGATATAATATTGAGTTGTTTTTACCCATCCTTTTTCTCGTGAATGGTTTGTTTTCAAAGTGAATCGGTGTCACTAGCGGCGTTCCACACGGATCGGGGCTTGGACTGATAGTGTTTCTGATCTACATGGACGATTTACCAACACCAAATGACAGCACGGTTGTTCAGCCGGTTGATTACAAAAATTTTGAGGGGAATTCGCAGTGTGGATGATTGCTTTCTGCTACCAAACGACCTGAATGAACTTCACGACTGTTCGTTTGAAAACAAACTGCCTTCGGTAATGCAAAATCCCGTATCGGACGCGATCCCGTCTTTTCCTACCCATACAATCTCGGACACCAAATCCTGGATTACACCGCCGAAGAAAATGACCTAGGTGTTTGGATTTGCGGAAATATTAAAAATTGTCTACAATGTGGAGCTGCTTACAGCAGCGCATCTTATCCGTTAGGCATGTTACGTCAGATCTGTGGACATTTTCGCCGTGGATAGTTTCCTATCTTGATGAACACGTATATACATCTAGTTATAGACAAAGTTGCCCAAGCCTGATAACCTTCACTCCATAAAGGTATCTTGTTATTACATCGTTTATATCACCAGGTGTCTAAGCTTGTCGGCGCTGAGTGAATAAAACGAATGTCCTTGTGGACTGGTGAACACAAAAAAATACGCGGCGATCTTATTATAACATTCATTCATTCTCAACCATAAATACTGTGCATATCATGAAAACTTTTCGTTTAATCAGGAATTAACTAAACGAACAATTTTTTTCAGCACCACCGGAAAAATCTCCATTACCCCAACACCGGGCCGATATTCAGCCTTGGGTCCGCGCCATTACACCTCACCATGACAACGGATCAGCTGATTGGCCGTGTGCACCAAATCAGCACCAAGCCGACACTGGTCAGGCCTGTCTATCTACCTTGAAAATAAGTCGATACGTGATTGGTTGGTTGGTTTAACCAACGTGGTTGCTCGCTGGCCGACGGAGTCATACTGCAAAATGTTACGGTCGTAGACGTATTGAGGCCACTGGACTAATTTAATCTATGGAATCGCTCTATTCAACAGCCTCGGCAATTGTCGAGCGTGCACAACCAAATTTGGATGGTGGGCTGCCCGCGTTTGCGTTGGATAATTTCATCCATCTACCTGGAACATACCCCAACCAATCGAGCCAACTTTTGCAAAACAAAGTTGCGGAACATGTACTGTCTACCTTTGCTCGAACCGGCTACGCAGTTTCTGTGGCTTGTGGAATTATTTGGATGGTGATTCTATTTGTGGGCGCAATGCTCTTGTGTCGAAAACGTAGACAACGAAAAACGCGACAAGAACGACTCATCTATGTGGTAGAACCAAACCATACAGGGACGGATTATGTTACGCGATTTATGCATGTCAATTCTACGGCACATTGTAGAAAATTACTCCACCGAAAACGTGAACAAATACAATCCTACTGGCTGTGTTCTGCGATACAATTTTTCTGTTTTGTTGTCCTCGTCTTGGTTCTCGGGTCTGGGGTCCTATTGGGGTTCACTACAAGCAGTCAACTTCATGCCAATTTAGCTGCGGCACCTTCATACGAACAAGCTGTTGGACGATTATTGAATCCCGCCGAAATGGAACACACTGATCCTCCACGAACTTATGTGTTTCCGCGTTTGCTGCGCGCTCTCGGTCAGTTACGGGCGTATCTATCGGAATTTGTCTATCATACAAAGAATAACACAGAACCTGTGGTTATTAGCCTCATTAATGCCACAGAGGCAATGCAAGATCGAATGACCGTGGAGTTTAACACGTTGTTGTTTAATAAAATTGGGGTTGAAAAAGCGTTTCAACTTGGAGATGAGCTCGGCTCCAGCGCAATTTTCATCATCGAGCATTACGTGGCTATTGAAAAGCAAGATGCCATGTTCAAGGATCATTTTGATCAATTCAAAATCGAGCTACGAACGTGGTTGCGTCTAATTCAAAGTAACAGCCCCGCGACAGACGATTCCACGTGTGATCATAATTGTTCACAACTCCGCGCTTTGTTCGTCAGCAATTTGACTGCCCGCCCAGACACTTTCATGCCTGATTTCCGTTTCGCCATTGCTCTGAAATTCATGTTGGAAAGCCAAAACCAGACAGCCGACACCATTTTAGAACAGCTAAACCACGGCCGGGCGTTGGCCGATAAGCAACTCTCTGAGACGAAGAAAATTATGGCCGAGCGGATCAATATCCCGGATTCTATTCGCAACATGACCAACAATCAATGGAATTCACTGAGTAATCTGATTGCTCAACCCATCGAAGCGATTGATGAGATTGCTGTGACAATTGTTCGTAATGTGACACCTAGGGTTTCTTCGTGGTCATTTGTGATGTTAGCCATTGCGTGTATACTCTGGAGCTTGCTATTTCTGCTGACCATCGGCGCGGTATGGCTCGTGATTTATCACCATTGTGTGCCGAGCGTCTTGCATTCCCGCGACCGACAGCGTGTGCGTACGGTTGCAGGCTGTGGTCTTATTTTGTTCGGAATCAGCATGTGTTTGTCAATCCTGCTATTCCTCGCTGGCGGTTACCTTCGGACGGAAGTCTGTCGATATTTGGATCCAAATCAACGAACAATCACGGTTGTGGAACACGATGTAAATAACGACAAATATACAAAACAAAACATTTTCCCCCTGGATTCGCATATCAATAGCTTTATCGATAGAAATTGGAAGTCTATCAAAGCCATGATGACGGTTGCTAACGTACCGGGTGAAAAACCCATGCCTATACCACGCATTCGAAGCCCGATTTATGCCATTACCGAGCCTTGTCGTGAGAACAAGGGTATTATGGAAGCTTTGGATGCGATACGCAGTATTGATATGTCTAGTTTGAATGATCCAGAAATGTCTGAACGTTTTATCAATATCGGTCGTGAAATCATGATTGATTCGTTACGAGCCATCGATGTTGACGAGATGTTTCCCAAGGAGACCGAAGAGCAACTCGCATCGGCAGGAAAACTGGACGATTTTAGAGTAGATTTCGAAAAGTTTCGCTCACAGCTGCCAACAACGTTTCTGAGTGTCCAGTCACCGGATGATGAAACGGGTACTTATATCCCTTTTCCAGGGGATTCTATGTGGAGTGCTTGGGATGTGTACTTTTCGGAGGTACTTGAACCTCGTATGTCATCAGAGCAGATTACCAAACTGCAAAACGCCACGGTTCAACTTCAGTCACGAATGTTAAACATGACCCTCACACTTCGTGATATTGATTCCCATCTGGTTGAACTGACACAAGCTAAAAAAGTCGCCCATGTGGTAAAAGAGTTACAAGATGTCGTGACAAAATTGAAAACCCTCATGTCGGACAAGGAGAGCCTGATCAACATGGCGAACAAGCTTTTTAATGAGACCATCGCAAAGAATACGCCCAAGGAAGCCGAACAGCTGATTGCGCAATTCGGTCCACGTCTAATGGCAGAGGTCGGCCGTTGTCGTCGCTTGTACGAGGTTTCCCAAGACATCAATTCCGCGCTATGTGTTGGCGTGATTGGAGTCTTGAATGGTTTGTGGTTTGTGCTAGGTTGGGTGGTTCTTGTCGGATGTGTGCTTACCGGATTCGGTTTAATGTTCTTGCTTCATAAGCCAGTTGTAAACACGGACACGACACAACCTCCGTGGAAAGTCAATCTACTGAATCGCAGAGAAGTCAAACAAAACGGGGCCCCTCGCTTAGTCAGTTTCGCTAACCACACAGAGCTGGAAAATCTAAGTACGCCTGAACATTTATCTGGGTGCGAGCGCAGCCAAACAACGGAAGATGGAGATGCAAGTTAAAATAGCAAGACAATTTTATGTTTCGCCATTAGAGCGGTCAGTTAAGCGTGAGTTTTACACTGCATTTCTGCCTATTGCCCCTAATTTTCGAGATGTTCCTCACAATCGCATCCAATTTTGACACGTGCGCAACCACCCCCTATTATCCAGAAGCATTATCTTCCAATGTAAACACTCCGACAACCTTCTATAGCTGATTAATGATACGTTTGTAAATTACTATTGAAAAAAGCTCTTTGCAACTTACCAGCGGCTTTTTATGTCACTAGCGTGGGATCATTAAAGGTAAGTGCAGGTCGATTTTTATTGATTAACGTTCTGCACTGTGGTTAGATTTTGTTAGATTTACTATTTTATAATCAGATATTATTGTGAGGAAAGTAGAATCCGGTTCTGATAGCCAAAAACAGGTTCTACAGTTGAATGTCGCGATGGATCGTGCAAGCATTTCTATGTATTTTCCTTCAGACTGAATAAATGGAACGGCGTGTGCCTGGAATTGGGCGAATCCGCACCGAGCTATTACCTCAGTCTGTCGGCAAGTGTACATCGCTTACTGCTAGCAGTAATCACTCAAGCGATAACACTACCAGGGTGTGTATTTCAGCACCGTCTAATCTCTATCTCGAGACTAATCATTACTGCTGCGATGCAAATGAAAGCAAATTATGATCAGAACAGCTCGGATATGGACTCATTCAGAGTAGAATTTTACGCCAGTCTTATCATCTTTGGATAAGAAAATCGGCTAACATTATAGGACCCGCGATATCGCACTTAAACATCACCATTACACTAGCAACACTTATGTTTACGCGACACGCACCTACTTGAGGTTTGGTTGCTTTTGTTAATATCAATTCATCTAAAGATATGACAGCATGGTTACGAATTGATATCCTCAAGATCCTACGTCTGTTGTTCAAGTCGGATTATTTATCCCATCCACATGCCGGATAGCAGTTAAATATCGGATGAAAACACGCAGAACCTACCGACCGACAATGATTCTTTGCAGCCTATATTCCCGCAGGTTTTGTTGCTGAATTCTTCAGCACGATTTTGCATTTCTCAGATTTGTCAATGTTTGAGATTAAGATTTTCCTCCAGCTAGCAAAACTATCCTCCAAGGTTACCGAGCTCATTCCTCTTGAAGCAAATTTGTTTTAACGGAACACCCACCGCATTTCTTTCGTATCACTGTTAGGAAAAGCAATTCTATGAGGTTTTGCAAAGTTGCACGTACAGCTCAGGAGCTAAACATTGTTGCCAGAGGCTTCGTATGACAGATAAGCGGATTATATATTCACTACCACCTCCGCCATTTAATCAGTTAGATTCCACTGCCATTAAAAGCAATGCCACCGATAATGAGCTGCACGCGGAAACACGCTGGAGTCTCACTGTCATCTCTATTTCTGATATCTGCCTAAATTTGTACAACGTGGTAGTAGCGTGCTCACGTGCAGTCTATGACTGTGCGACGCTTTGCTTGGATTAGGCTTGTGATTTCATACATACATAAATACAATATCTAGATTTTCTACTCCAGGTATAGCTGTTCGCATGCGCCAACCAGGATTCTACTGTCTTTCCTTACTCCAGGAATTTTGAACAATTTTTTCTTACAGTGCTTTGCGGTGGCTTGATCGTGCACATGGGAGCAGATTATTTATCACAGATCGTTTTCGAGGAACAATGCATTTCAGGATCCCCATGCGCTTGAAAAAGTGGACGAATGGTAAACAAGCTTTTTTATTCATTGTCATGGGTGCAAACCCAGTCTACATGAGTGGGGGCTCATGTGATTGAACAGGTTGGTCGTACCAACCTTACCCAACAGGGCATACGAGCGCAACTTGTTTGATGCATTTCAGTTTATATACGAACACAAAATGTTATATGCCGGTTATTTTCGGTACCCGTATATAAAACACTGATCGATCGATAACCGCAGCTCAATTTCGCGTCTCACCGCACAAGGTGACCTGAAGGTTTAATTTTGTTATTTTTTTACCAAGTCTAGCTTTAGAAAACTGTGTGACCTCGACAAACGATCGGGTGACCTAAGTTTGATCAAATCTTGTGCGCTTAACAAATCTGTGGCCGCCTTTGACCTGAATTTATTAATTTTCATTGGAGCGCTTTAGTATCAGTAAATTGTGTCGAGGCTTGGGGTGGGGCTATCAAATGAATTAGGAGTTTACGCTAGACAAAATAGCGAGGTTGACTGTGACATTGTTTTCCAACAGTTGAGTTTGCTAGGACGCTTTAGCGCTTGTCAGCGATGTCCAGGCCGGTTACACAAAATTAATTGAAATCAAATGACAAGCTTTCCGACTTTTACCTACTCGTTAGAAGCAGATCGATATTACGCTTGTTTTTACTTATACACGTACGATGTATACGGTTGGATTTGCCAGAACGTGTGGTCCATTGTGTAGTTATCTTGTGCTGCAAGGTTACTAACGTGTTCGTTTTTCTTCCGTGGGTCCCAAAATATCAGAACTCACTACAGTTTCAAGGTCATTGCGAACTTCTTTTATTGGTGTTTCGGCCTGAGGAGCCAAACGGTACATCAACACAGATGCAGTCTATCAGACAGTGTCGCATTTTGTCTGACTTCAAGCTTCACACACGCACTTCGAAACAGGACAATGTCACAATGATATTCCCAAAGGTGGATTGCTATCGACACCAATATGTTTTTGCATGCACCCTCTGTTGTTGACTGGATTTCCTGATTATCTCTTTCATTTTGAACAATTCGACACTTGATTTTTCTGTTCTCACGCACGTTGGAGTCTTCTGATTGATGAAGGATATTTGTTACACAGTGTGTCCAGGAAGACCTTTGGCACAACTTCATAAAATTATGTAGGATTCCGGTCTTTCGATGAGCTATTAGTTCAAGATCATATCACATAGGGTTTCCACTTTTCCGGAAGTATGCTTAAGCCTGATCTCCGTCGTGCCCGGCGTAAATGGAGTACTACCGACGGTGCACGGATGTGCAATCGTGCAGTATTTCGTGCTGTGCGGCTAACACTATACTAAATTGATTGACCAGAGGTAGTGAGCTGCATGGTGAAACAGACTGTAGTCCTACTACAAATTTCCTGCTCTTTTTTCTTCCTCATATCTGTCTAGGACTGGGCAGCCTGACAGTATCTTAGCCCACGTGCGGCACTTTGACTGGATCAGGCTTGTGCTTTGATACCATACCATACTATACTACCGACAGTTAACTAATTAACGACCACATACGAGCATCATTTTCGCTGGGTGCAATCGTGTCACTTGTAGAGCTTCGTGCTCGGGTAATAAGCATCCACCATATGAACTCTAGCGGACTGAAAACGAATAGCAATTGTCTTTCGATGAACTTATCAGATAATTGATGATCCTTATTGAGGTGTTAATAGGTTTTTGAAAAGATGTAAGAAACGGAACTCCGATTAGTTCTTTCATATTGACGGATCCTCGGCAATTTCTCCTTGTCCGCAGTTTCAATTATGCGTAATATCAACCCGAACGTGCTGCACACCAATTAGTTTGCTTTATGCAAAATGCATCTCTGCGATAGATCGATAACATATCATTGGTGTTATGCACAGCGTCCAATGGAAACCTGCTGATTCCAAACAAACACACTGCCAATGTGTTTACAAAATGAGACGGATTCGTAAACGGTCAGCTTTCGCGTGGTGGTTCGGATCACTTTGGTTGGCCGGAATTGTGTGGATTTGACTCGGCAATGTTTGACACATTGTTTTCGTTTTTAAGCTCTTCGGATCCTTTGTGTGCATCTGCGGTTTGACTTGATTGGGCCGATGGGGTGCTCTAATCAGGGATTTTTGAAAGCCACTCTTACATGGGGCGTTTGTGAGGTGTTTAACGGTTTATCACAATCCGTGCTAAAAGCGATACCGTGAATTCTAGGTCAATGATGATCTTTCTGGATGACAGCTCATAAGATTTTTATTGGCAACGTGTAAGAAATGTTGTTAGCCCTTCTTCGGTCGATGCCGACTATGGATGTACATCGCAATCGCATGTTGGTTTCCTGATCCACTGCGTTTCAAATGACTAAACGGTTCGATTCGGGAGGAACTATTTCTCTTACGGCGCTCACAGCGATAAGCAGTATTCGACCAATCAGTGTGACCTACGTTGAGCAGCCATATCTGCTCTTCCCAAACTTGAGGATGTGACTATATACGTTTCAAATGTCATAGTAAGGCACGTTTTTTTCTGTATTGCGCTGCTCACCGCCACCGGCTTTCGCTAGAACACCGGTTTCTGGCTGTTTGCTATCAAAAGGCGGAGACAGTAAATTTAGATTCAGTGAATTTTGAAACGGTGTTGAATTGGCTCCCAAGATGACGTTAGTTATGAGAAGAGGAATATGAAAAAAATAATTCGAAAGCTTCCTTTGAAAATAGTCGAAATTTCAGCCCTGTTGAACACAAAAGGTTAAGACAATTACAAAATATCAACAAGGTAAATGTAATCTCAATTCTTCGATGACTACATAGTTTTGACAGAGATACCTTGAAGCGAATGGGATGAAGGATCGCTGATATAGGGATGTTGGAGATATTTTATGAGCAAATAGTATAGCAAGACTGAGATTCGGCTAGTTCGTTGTGAAGTAGGCTAGAATAATCTGTGAGAATATTATTCATGAGTCGATCACAAGAAGAAAAGTGTTGTTTCGTAATAATTTTGAAGATTGTTTTCATACGAGATAGAACTTTCACCGGAAATATTTTCGACATAACCATCTTCTTGTCAGCAAATTCTTTCGATGGGATTGTGGAAAAACGGCTGAGAGGGCAAAATCAAAAGGTGAGGTAATGTTTTTCAGATTCAGATTTGTGGTTAAAAAAGGTTATACTTTACCACCCAACAGTAGGACCGTATGAATGAAAATGGGAAATATAATAGTCTAAAGGAATAGGAATATCACATGTAAGCGCTTACGGAATGATATTCTTTTTGTGCATAGTAAGTCCCATTTCGCTTATAAACAACAAAAAAAACAAAACACCGTCCAGGCAGGAGAGTCCACCACATTTCAGGTAGGGGAATTCCAAGTAAAAATGGCGCCGACAATCAATACGGAACTTGAGGACGTAAGGCTGATAATGTTACAATGCCGCGCGTGTCACCCTTCCCATCACACCACATCAACCACTTGTATTAGTGGTTGTCCTTCGGTCGCACAATTCTATAAGTCGAAATAACATCGGGGGACGTCCGTATCCTCCGGCGTAATGTCCACAATTGACCCGCGTCGCAATCTTGTCTTCGGTGTACGGAACTTGCGAAAGACCCATCAGCTAACTTTGTTGGCTATGATAGATTTTATCGAATAGAGCAATATCTTTTCGCAGCCAAGGAACCCAGACCTCTGCCGCATACTCCATCGTAGGGCGAAGTTAGATGTTCAATATCCTTGGTAACGTTACCAGCGAGAATCTTCCAAATATTCTTCGAAAGATACCTAACAATCTGTTTGCCCGTCGATATATGTTCTGGCAGTGCGCTGTGCTCTTCAGGTTCCCGCTAATCCACACTCCAAGATCTTTTTCTAACGAGCTCCATGCTAGGTTTTCAGTTCCCAATCGATATGTCCAAGGGACATTCTTGCCAAGATGGAGCATCTTACATTTCTGTAT
The DNA here is from genome assembly GCA_013407085.1 of Atriophallophorus winterbourni. NCBI lineage: Eukaryota > Metazoa > Platyhelminthes > Trematoda > Plagiorchiida > Microphallidae > Atriophallophorus > Atriophallophorus winterbourni. Next base: position 3,695 of record JACCGJ010002945.1, on the reverse strand, counting down.
GTTGAATGACATGTCATTCAAGACCGCCCAATTCGACACGCTGTCCAAATCCATTTGCAGTTTCTCACAATCATCTGCAGAATTTATTGGCGTCCAAATTTTCATAACATCCGCGAACAGGACCATTAGGTGGGGGAGTAAATCATTTATGTACAGCAGAAAGAGGAGCGGGCCTAGCACAGATCCCTGTGGGACTCCACTGGTGGTTTTGAACGTTTCGGATAGCGCTCCGTTAACTTTAACTTGGGCGTCGCGATCTGACAGATAGTCGCACAACCATGAGAGGTGTGGATCACATATTCCTAAACGCATCAGTTTTTGAAGAAGGAAATGATGATTGACTCTGTCAAAAGCTTTCGAAATGTCTAGGTAACAGACGTAAATGCAAGAACTTCTACCCAACTCCTTCGTCCAGTCGTCTAACGCTATGAGAAGATTCGCTAGACAAGATCGATGAGATCGAAATCCATGCTGCGCTGGCGAAAACAAATTATGCGATTCAAAGTGTGCAACCATTCTTTTCGAGATTATAAGTTCCATGAGCTTAGCAATAAGAGGTAAAAGTGTGACGGGACGATAATTTGCAGCGTCAGATCGGCAACCGCCGTTTAAGATAGGTGTTATCACGCCGGACTTCAAATCTTCCGGTACAACTCCCTTAAGCAACGAATAGTTAAACATGCTGGAGAGCGGTTCACAAAGCTGACGGTTACAGAACCTGATCACATCCGGTGTGATGCCATCCGCTCCTGGGGATTTTCTTACATTTAGTATGAGCAAATGACTTGCAACAATCATGGGATTTATCGAAATATCGCACAATGTTTCGATTCCTGTTTCGATTGAATACTCAAAACGTTCCACTAAAACCTTTGGCACGAACACTTCAGAGTAGTAAATTGCCAGAGCATTTGCGGTTTCCAACGCTGTTTCAGTGAGCCTTTCACCATTCTGGATGGGGAAAAAACCTGGTTTGACTTTCGCTTTCGCGTTCATGATTTTGTATAGTAACTTAGGGTTGCGTTCCATTTTTGACAGGAGCCTCAATTGGTGCGATTCCTTATCCTCTCGAATAAGTGCAGTCACTTTGTTGCGTAACATACGGAAATGTCGACAAGAAGTAGAAGTATTGTTGGCTTTGTGCTGCACCCACGCTGCTCGCTTCAGTGCTATCCACTTTTTTGTTCTGCTGCGGACAACAAATCGAAGTTCATCGATGCACCTTTTCTGAACGATCTGCGAGTTCTCCTCTATCTTCAGTTTCAGAAAACCTACAAGTTCGTTCCATTGCGAGTCAGGGCTTATGTTGTCCATTTGAAAATGCGGAATCTGCACGAGCGATTTACTCAGGGCCAATTTATCTACCCGTCGAACAACCCCATTCGAAATAAGCGATTGCTGAGTACTACAAACATAGTCGACCACAAGCACTGAATGGTCGCTAAGACCAAGCGGAGCATGGAATTCGATCGCTTCGATAGATTGTTCTTCCGATGTTAAAACCAAATCCAAGAAAGAGGGGCGGTTAGAACATCTCCTCCGGGTGCATTCGTGAACATGGTTGTATAACGGGATTGAATCTAGTACCTCTCTAAATCGGTATTCTAGCGTTTGTGGGGAGTGATCGTCCCTGAGATAAATGGCGGACATATTAAAATCACCCATAATAAGTGTCGTTGCTTGCTGTGTGCGAGTCAAGCGCTGAAGCACTTGGATCAACCTTTCGTTGTACGATTCCGTAGATGAAGGGGACCGGTAGACCACACCAATAATGCAAACTTCACCAGACATCCGCGTTAAAGAGCACCAAATTGTATCCTCGAGCGTGAATTCTGTCTTGTCTATTGGATGGCACTGGAGTCGATTATGGTAATAAAGAGCAACACCACCACAACTTTTCTCTGTGGTCTGTAGTAAGACGCATCGGATCGGTTCCCGCCTTTGTATATCGGAGTGATATATCCACTTTCCCAATCAGTAGGAACCTTGCTACAGCTGAGTGACAGGTTGAAAAGATCAGAGAGTGGTGAGAGTAGAGCATATGCGCATTGCTTTAGGAGGAACGGTGTTATTTCATCAGCACCCGAAGATATTTTTGTATTTAACTCGAGTAGCCTTACCAGGTCACTCTCGGGTTTCACAACGATTTCGTGTATAGTGATAATTTGTGATCTGAATGCAGGTGTGCGGTTTGATGCTGGTAAAATTGAGCGATTTCGTTTGGTCAATTTAAATGGTTTTAGGCTTGGTTAATGGCTGTATAGAATTCTTCATTTCTGCAAGCTCCTTTTCAAGTTGCGACAATCTACTCTCTATTGTATTAGGCACTTTTCCAACAGACAAATGTATACTTTTGCGATGGCCATTTATATTTCAATTGCTAAAAGCATGGCAGAAATAACAAACAGATGGATAGTTATTATCTGAGTGCAGTCGGTTAGAGTAGATTTTGGGTAACGTTTCACTTCTGACACAGAGCTTCGTCAGACCAACGGTGATAGTCAGGACATGGAACATGATTAGTAGTTACGCATAGTACGCCTACACGTCTCGCGGGAATGACCAGGATTAGTGGTCGATTTTCCTCAGTGTATCCAGGTCAATTTTGATAAAGTGAAACACGTCGAGGTCAGTTGACACAGCGGCCCACATACGTTATGTACTTTACGTAGTGGGCCGCTGTGTTCAACTGACCTCGACCGGTTCAACTGTATTCAGATGGACGTGGATAACACTGGATGAGGAAATAAAATCGGTAAGGTCAAATAAGTGGTGGTGGGTTGACTACTACTTAATCATGTTCCCTGTCCTGACTATCACCCTTGGTCTGACGAAGCTTCTGTGTCAGAAGTGAAACGTTACTCAAAACTGCTCTAACCGATTGCACTCAAATTTCTTTAGAGTTTGAATACGCGATCGGTCTCAAACATATTCAAATCGATCATTGTTATCGTTCACAAGCCTTGCACACTCATCAGTAAAAGTCTCATCACAGGTCACACGCAAGTGTACATCGCAAAAAGTTCATTTAACAGAAGCACTGTCGCTGATACCGGGTCCCAGCTCTTGGTGCAGAGGTCAACTTGTTTCCATGTCGCTGCTGGGACAACAGTCCTCGCAGTCACAGCTTGACGCTCGACGTTTTTGCCTGTGTTGGATCTCGTGACGCGGTTGAAAATGGTAGTAACCTGAATTGGGCCAGCCGGATGAGAGATGTACGTTTGGTCGACTGGTCGATACAGCTGCGTTTGAACTCGTGATTTCGTCATTTAACGAATAATCCACGATAACTCAGTAACCACGCAAGATAGAAAACTGAATCACATATCAAAATGTGTAGCTTGATGCGATCTTTGCAATGATAGCAAAAACCGTAAGATAGTTAGCCGTGGAAAAACGTTTGTCTATTCGACATTTTGAATGTCGAGTCAAGTCAAGCTTACTCTGAAGTCGGAAAAATTCTACATTGGATTCTATATGCGTCCAAATCATGATAGAATCAGTAAACAGAATCACCTTGCATGACAACATGTGTGCTAGGTTTTTGATGTAAATCAGGAAATACCCCGGATACATAACCTACCTACCCGAAAATATTTGTTTAGAACTCCCGGATGAAAGGCGCGGTTTAAAAGGCGTTTTGAAATAGGATGCTAAGAAGTAACCTGAGCGCTGTTAGTGTATGAGGGTCCTAT
>JACCGJ010002944.1:0-11629 GCA_013407085.1 Atriophallophorus winterbourni | reverse complement strand
TTATCTTTCAAGCGCACACCTCCATTCATCGGTTGTTTGCGTGTATTCAAAGAATGCCATAACAGAAACATTCGAGGGTGATGCATTCTCGATGATCAACAAGGAAAAGCAAGATACGGTGAAAAGCACCGTTTAAAACATGGTGAGGATTATTTTACTCACCTTATTTACAAATTCATTAATACTGCTTTAAATGGGAACGCTATTCATCGAGCTCCGTCTTGACCATGAGCAGACAGCAAGAACCTCCTCCACAGTCTCGGAGGCAATTGTTGCCGACAAGCAAAAGCACAAAAATAATCTGAAAATTTCAACTACCCGTAGACGTTCTAGCATCCCTACTAAGTGAGCGTTTAAAACCGTTTAAGCTTAGCATCAGGAGTGGTTCTCACTGATACATTTTCGGGGATGTTTCGCAGTTTTTCCATTTGCCAAAAAACATGAATGCGGAAAGCCCTGAAGTAATTTTTAATTTTCGCTGTGTGATAAAGTTTATGATGCACGTACACCCCAAATTACTGCCATGAAATCGTTCGTGGTAATTTCTGTATTACATTTCAACACAAACATTCAATTTTTAAATTTCATCAGAAATTACGTGTGCGTTACTAGTTGTTCCTCAATGTAGTGTATGTAGGTGAACGCGTAGCTATCTTCGATTAATAGGGGTAAGGTTAGAGATCCAAGAATTTATGGTATAAAAGCTTGCAGCCGTACGACACCATATCATATTCGTATAAAGACAATAAATATACAAAAAAATGAGGCAGTAGGAAGACCGACTGTTTTGTAGTTATAAAAAATGTCATCTATTTTCACGGAATGATGGAAAAACATTCGTTAGGATAAATGTCGTATGAAGTTGCGCAATTAAGTTATATAATCCGGATGTAGGGTGGAATTACTACGCATAAATATATCCAGTTTGTTCCTGAAAATTCTTTCACAAAATGATTGTAAAACATCTGATGGTATGGAGTTCCATAAGAAACAAACGCGCGCCGAATAAAAGAACCGACGGCAGTTCCGGTGAGAATGTGGAATATCAAATGTAAGTGGGTGAGTGTATGTGGTATGGCTTGACCGGAGGCGAAATGGATGCCTCTTTGAGTTCATTATTTTATAAGTTAGGATTAGATCCAATCAAACCCATTTGTGAGCCAGTGTATCCAAATTACGATTCACTAGTCGATCCTCATATGGGAGGTTGCGAAGACTGCCAACCATTATAGTTGCTCTGTGATAGATCCACTCGAGCATCTTGAACTCCTTTTGTAGCCATGGTGTCCAAGCTTGCACTGAGTACATTGGTTTGATGGAAACAATGAGGCTTGGATGATCATAATATAAATTTCAGTGATCCGGACTTGCATTGCACAACCCTGACAGATTACATCACCAAAATGATACATTTAAATTCTATTTATGTCCCGAAACACAAGGGCAAAGAACCCAATTTCAGAATTCACAGTCGCACTATAAAATGGTTGAGAAAGCTAAATTTGGCATGGGCTATTCATAGGGTCGCCAGAAGAGTTCATGCTAGGTTTGCACCGTTGTTTTTCCCGTGAAACATTGTCCTTGTTCCTAAATACGTATATTAACCCAGTGAGTGATTACTCAGTGCGAGCTTGTGCATTATGGCTGCCAAAGGACTTCAAGATGCTCGAGAGGATTTGTCAAAGAGCAACTGAAATGGTCAGCTGCCTTCGCGAGCTCCCATATCAGGATCGACTCGTGCATCTTAATTTGGATACACTGGCTCGCAAACGGATTTGGTCTGATTTTATCCTCATCCATAAATACTGAACTCAAAGTTTCATCCTCTTAGGAATATATTTTTTCTCTGCTCAAACCATACCACAGGCACACACACTTTGTAATAATATATTGCACATTCTCACCGAAACTTTCATTGGTTCTTCTATTCGATGCGTGTTTGTTTGTTATGGAACTCCTTTTCGTCCGACGTTAAAAAGTCATCTAGTGAAAGGATTTTCAGGAACGGACTGGATATATTTGTGCTTAGTAAACCACCCCACACGACATTTGTCATAACGAATATTTTTCCATCATACAGAGACAATACTTCACATTATTTTGTAACTACAGAACCGTCAATCTTCCAAACGCTTCAATTTTTGTATATATTTATTGTCCTTAAACGAATATGCTATGGTGTTGTACAGCTATAATCTTTTTATATCATGAATTCTTGAATGTTGAATCTACTTGAATCTTGAAAGTGCAAGCCAGATAAGGCGCTATATGGTGCGATATTCAACGGCTATCAGCATTTGAATAATAGTACATAAGTAACGGATCAGCAAACACATTTAAAATTAGATGAACACCAGCTTTAGCTGTTTACACTGTGGAGAGTCCACAGAGTTGACCTTGATAACGTGTGTTGAAAGCTTATGTAGAACGCCTCCATATCTAAGCAGATGAGATTAGCACTGCTAGTGCGAATTTAGTCAATTAGGTTGACTGATTGGTGAACACGCTACTATCTGGCGCTCGATAGTATAGCAACCTTGCAATGTTGATGCGCGTGACCTCCAGCTTGCACGTGGTAAGAGCATCTGGTTGAGTGACCTCAGTTACAGGCCACTGTGTTACTTGATCTCGCTTATTCATCCGCATTCTTTGCTCCTATAGTAGTCTGCGTCTTAACGGTCCACAACGAGATTGGTTAAAAAATCAATACGTACTCAATCTTCATGTCTGTTTTCGTACACTTGTTCGGACGAATCGACGTCTTAACCGAAGTTGTCATTTTTCATTTGCACAAATATAACTTCACAGCCTATATTAAAAATCAACACAGACAGACAGAAAAATATTTTGGTGTAAATATTGGGGTGTGCATGATGGAAATGCATGCAAATACGGAAACATAGTCGCCGTTTTGTGAATGTTACTCGGAAGCTGTTCGATTCGATTGAGATCAATTACCCTTGCTTTTCCCTACTCAGTGCTCGAGGCTGAATTCAGGAGTCATTACAGTTTCGGAACGCGACCATATACGGAGCCTTTCAAAAAGACATTTGCAGATGCACAAACCTATCCAACCATTCAACCGCAACGCTCTACTTGTACAACACGACCCTGGACGACCTGTTTGGCATGCCATCAGTGTTGATCACGTAGGAGACCGGCGTGTGGTCTATCTAACCTCCACCGATTCAATTGAGCGCTATCGACTTTATCGTTCAACCACTCCGACGAGTCTGACCGCTTGCTATCTTGACCGATTTTACTTGGGTGCTGGTGCGTTTGTTGGGGATGCGATATTGGAAGCCATCACGAGTGAACGTTCATCGGTACGCGAAACATGCTGCGTGATATTTTATTTTGATGTAACGTAGATTGTGCGATACGTAGAATGAACTGTGGACTTGGCAGATTTTCCAAAAACGGTTAAACATTTTTGAAATGTAAAAGTTCTGGTTGATTGGGACTATCAACACCATGTTAATGTTAGCAAACTCCATGCGTTCACCGCTTTTTTCTAAATTTTAAGCTTGTTAAGGGATTTTCCATTTTGATGCTAGAAAAACTTCATTGGTTCCGTCGTTGACTTATCGCCAGATTTTCCCCGGATGTAGAATATTTAGAAAATGTCTGAAAAGTATTAAGATGATGAGCTGAAATAAAAGTGAAACTTGAGTCCAGTGCTTCCATTTTGAACCGTCGTGATCGAATTTGTAAATATTTAGAAGGGTTTATTACTGATGAATAGTCACAAACATAAGGAACTTAGTTATAATGATTCAAATCTTTAGTAATTCCGTGGATGATATATCAAGTTTATTAGGGCATTTATGGTATAAAAGAAAAGGATTTAGCTTATGGATTAAGGTCGTATAAATGACAATTAGCTTTTTGTTTTTCGCTTGGTGATTTTGAGTGTAAAAATTTTTGGCGAATGTAATGCATGGGAGGTACACTTGCCCAGAGTAAAAGAACCTTCTCCAATTTAGTCTTATGGATGGTAACTTCACCTCAGGAAGTTTATTTTATCCGCACTGCCCAAATCGGGAATCGACATTGCTGTGAATGATTATCCTTCTATAACACGTTACACCGAAGGATCAAGTTTCTCATGATGTTACGGGAAGTGACCTCTAAAGTATTAAATCTGGAAACCTATTCAATCGATGAGAAATCGTGTGGTGTCACACAAATTCCATAAAGAAGTGTATTCGCTGTAGCAGTTTGATGTATTTTTACGCCCTGTACGTTAGGCCAACACCCCATATTAGAACAGAATTCAGAATTCAGCGTTACTCATGCGAGACAAAGCTTATAGTGTGAACACGTATTGAGTCATTGTTCCTTGAAATTGACGGTATTAAGAATAGTCTCATGAGTTGTATGCAAGGATACCTTAAATAAGCATACGTACTTTGCGATGTTTCACTTAAAGTGAGCATATTCTTCAAATTTTCCCCAATCCAGTCGCATGAATTTTACATCCTCACATCAAAGCACGTACTCCGTCTGCCAGCCAGTGAATTTGGATGTCACCGCTTCAGTACGCAGAATGAGTGTGACAATAGGCTGAACCCCTATTGCCAGTGGAATGCGAAGTTATTTACTTGTGAACAGTCTGTCAGAAGTAAACAAAATGGGCCATTTGAACTGGCAAATTCTGGAGGTCAATTCCACGATTGCGCTAAAGCACCATCTGACATTCAAGAGCCCATCATCAATGATTGGTGGAAACATTTGTTCGATTCTACCCAGAGTCCCCAAAAGAATAATGATGCCGTCCAATCGCCACCTGTTTTCAAGTGTAAGCATCGGTCAGGCAATACCACAGCCTCGAATTTAACATGCTGGTGTCGTCCATGCATAGACTGTTCTGAACGTAACTACGGCATCTTTGAACTGGTCAATTGCACAAGTGAGTTTGATGTGATTTTTAATTATAATTTTTATTCCATTCCGTTATAAGGTGATATAACAATAACGTTTGCCGCAATGTATTAATATTTATTCATAGATGATATACGGGTGAAAAACTATGCTTTACAAGACCCACAAAAATGTACATCGGGTCGGATGGTAAAAATATCAAAAAAGTGTTAAAGATTATTTTCAAACGTGAAAACATACTTGTCCATATGGGCATCCAGTGAACTTTTAAAAGTGTCAATGGTTTCAGATTGTACCACGTGAGTAGGCAAACTGTTCCACAATTGCACATAGCGAACGGAAAATGCGTATATGCGGCCGTTTAACCTGTTATGCTTTTGGTAAAGTTTAGATTGGTGGCCACGCAGATGTGTTCTACGGGAAAGATGAAGCAAACGACTGCAAGGGTGATTTTTGATTAAGCACTGTCCAAATGAATATTAGAGCTCCTCGTTTCCGTCTGTATTGAGCCGAATGCAAATTCAATATTCTAAGTCGCATTTCGTATGGATAATTTGAAAGTCCAAGGACGAGATTTTTCGCTCTGCGATGTGGAGTTTCCAATAGCTGAGTTTTATTTTTCAACCAAGTATCCCATGCCGCTATAGCATATTCGATATGGGGGCGGATGTAGGGTGAAATCAATTTGCAAATTATATGTGCGTCATACGAACCTAGGGCTTTTCTGATGAGACCCAAGTTGCTTTCAGCTTTGCTAACAGCGACTCCACATTGCATAGAGTTTCGTAAGTCAGACTGAATGATCACGCATAAATCGTTTTCGGATGAGGCGTGTTGAATAACAGTTCGACCTATATAATATCCTTTGTTCAATTTGCTGTTGAGCGATAATAAGCTGCATTTCGTGGCATTCAGTGGCATTTTGTTATCTATGGCAAGGCCTAAATCATATTGAGATCCCGTTGCGGGTTCTCTTTATCAGCTGTGGAGTTAATCTTGCTGAAAAGCTTTGAGTCATCAGCGAATATAAACACTGGCGACTGTACTATACTAGGCAAGAGCGGTCCGAGAACTGATCATTGTGGGACACCATGGGCAACTTGATTAGACTCGGATAGCTTAGTTTTCACTCGCACGTACATCTCACGGAATATTGACCATTATGTTATCCTTGCACATCGTTTACCGTCTACTCTGTAGGTTAGGAGTTCTGACAACAGCAGTTTGTGATTGACACGATCGAATGCTTTCGAGAAATCAATCTAGATTACGTCCACGGAGTGACCAGTATACAGTAGCTCAGATCAGACGTCTTTCATTAACAGCAAGTTTTTCAGGCAGAAACTGTTCATGTATCGACACTTGCGAGGTTACTGATGCAAATTGTTGTCGAAGAACGTTTGCATAATCTTTAAATGATGTAACTATTCCAGTAGGAGAAGCCAGTGGTGTTAATCCCATTTTAACACACCGGAGGTTGTTGACGTGCTTGTACAACGCTTTGGGATTCTTAACAAATGTTTCGACTAGAGTAATTTGATAATGCTTTCTATCATTTCTTGACAAGGTGTAGTTGCACCAATTTAGTCGTTCAAGTACTCGTAGCAGGGTTTGTCACATTTACACATCCATTTCAGCGCACTGCTCCTAAGAGACTTTTTGGGACGCTGCTTGTTGCTTATTTTCAAGTTTGATGACAAATCAATGGTGATACGGAGTTAGTTGTAAGAAGTTTCCCATATTTTCGGAGCTGATATGAGTTCAAAGATATCCCATCGATTGGCATTAATACGAGCTCGAAGCAAGTCATAGTTCACAGTTTGTATATGTTCGTTGATAATTTCCTACTGGAGCGTTGGCATAACACCATGATAGAGAGTTTATTTTAAGGGCAGATGAAGAACTTATAGTAGTGGATTCGGCGATCCAGAATTGATCGACTGCTACACGTTTTTGTGTCGGGTGCATGTGGATGACTGGGTGGTAAAATCATTTCGGAAACATTCACGTTCGTGCGCTTTATGTCGTATACAACTCGAATACGAATTTTAGGAGGTGCAAATTTTCGAAATTCGTACCACGCCTCGAGTATTTTATCCTTCATTTCGTCTATTCGGAATGATTTTTTGAGACGAGGGGGCTGTTGCGATTCCTTTTTCGGCTTAAGGCGCATTATTTAAGTCGTTATTATTTTCCTTAAACTTAGGGTCTGTTGTAAAAATCTCCATTCACTTCAGTTGTGTTGCAGTCGTTTACTGGATTCTTCTTCGTTCGAACTGGGTACACCATGAACTATAACAGCTCTGCAATTCATAGCCTGTTTCGCTAGTTCCGGATTATTACGACGAATTTGTCGTTCTTCCCACCGAATATAGGGAAATATTCATACAGCAGATTTGATTACAACTAAAAGGGTTGAGGCGAGCAAGATATTTGCTACATCTTGCACATATGTTAGTACTACACGCAATAACTTGAGTGAGTTCGCACGAGATGAGTTCGGGATTCTAAATAATTGGGTAAACGACGCAGGTGAGACAGTGATACCCATGCTTTGGCAAAGATCGTTCCATTGTTTCTTGTAATCGGCTTCGCGTTGCTTTAGCGACAGCGATGTTGATTCAGTGAGATTACTACGAATTACCGTTAGATCCTCGATTTTTGCCTCTTGGGGAATTTTCGTGTTGAAACTTTTCTGTCTTAGCTTATACATCCTTTGATAATTTAACACTCCCATATGCTTGACTACTGGCCTGCTTCGCAGATTCATTCGTAGTACCGAGTTGTTGGAAGGGATTTTGATTGATTTCGTGAGCAAGCAGTGTTTCCGCGGTAGCTACGGCTTCCCTGTAAGAATTACGGTTCACGTCGTTAAGGATTTTGTTTTGACACGCAAATGATTGGAAGGACATTGGAAGGCCGTATAAGGTTCGCCTTTACAGCGAGCATGCGTCTTTCCATAATTGAATCAGAAATTTCAGATCTGCATAAGTCACTAGAGACTTTCACGTTGCATGTATTACATATATAACAGATGCCTGGTAATTTGTCATTATTAATTAGAGTCACTATTTCGGGTGATGAAGATTTGTCACAGCTCGCATGAATAGCAATCGAACACAAATAACATTTAACTTGACGCGATCTGGGATTTACCCGCTTTTGACATAGTTTGCAGCTTTTGCAAGCCTCGTCGTCAGGTGCGTTTAAGGTCACGTTATCGGTCATCATTACCATACCAGAGTGAGTTGATACACTGGTCCCCGCTGTCGTTGATCCATCCGCCGATGTCGGTGGAGTGAACCACGAACGGATGCGATTCCGTGCGATCCAACGGATAATAAAGGCGTACACTGTTACGTAAAGCGGTCTTTTCTGTGAGTTTTGATTCTACATTGCTGATACAACTGTCACCAAATTCAAGAGGACGAGAGCTACCCGATGGTATTTGAGCTGTTGCGTTATTCTGGATTGGAAGCAATGTTGCGCGCGTAGGTAACGTTGAGCTGAAACTGGAAAATTTTGATTTTCAATGATACACGTTTCTCGGACTTGAAATTGATATATTCCGAATGAGGAAGTTGAGACAATTTCCGACAATAGAGGGAGGAATAAGATCCAAAAGTATAGGAGCGCACATTTGTACATCCACGACATAGATGAGATTTGTAGATCATTTGCATACTTTTTTTATCGCACGATTCCCACGACCGGTTTCATAATGTTTGCAATCATCACCTTTGTTTATTTAACGAAAGTTTAACGGTAGGAGGATCGTAATGTTTAGTTAATATTAACCGCCTCCAGAGCTTGATCCGGGGTCACTTTGTGATTCTCTATTTGAACATCGCGGTTTTTTGTAAGAACACTATATAACAATGGTATTCAAATATAGACTTGTTTAAACCGCCACACTGCGGTAAAAAATATACATATCTTCATCTTTTCGGAACAAAAATCTTTCTTACTCAGAACTCAGAACTCAGAAAACTGTATGGTAGAAAAAGCATCAAGCTTAACAATAACCATAGGATGACAAGGTATATGGAACATATAAAATATATATAAAAATATAAAATATCTCAAAATCAATAGGGACATTCGCATACCGCATGGTTCGTCATAAACTCATCGAGTTTGGAAGCGAAAACCTCAACAGATTCTGATCGTGTGATTTCTTCAGGCAAATAGTTCCAAGTGAAACAAATTCTTACGGAGAAAAAATTACGACGTATATCCAATCGAGAATGCGGAATGCTTAAAGCCTTTGAATGTTTTCGTGTTCTAGTATGGTCATTGGGCTTTAGCAAGTGTTTAAGGGGATGGTTTACAGAATGCAGGATTTTGAAGGTCAACAAAAGGTCACTGCGTATCCGTCGTTGGGTAAAATCTTGTAGGTTTAGTTTTAACATTCGCTCTGTGAAAGGCAAATTTCTGTACCGGAGACCAACTTTGTAGCACGATGATAAATCCTGTCGAGTAGTTCGATATCCTTCCTCAGCCATGGTGCCCAGGCGTGGATGGAATATTCCATAACAGGACGTATATACGTGTTAATTACCCGGGGTAGGGTTTCGGGCGTAAAAATCCGGAATATTCTTTTGAGAAGACTCAAATACGGCAAGCTTTATTGTACACCATCCGACAATGCTGTCCAGGCTTAAGGTTAAACGAAACCCAGATACCCAGATCTTTTTTCTGTTGTGGTCCAGACGAGATCTTGCGTGCCAAGCTGATACGTGTGGTGCAGAGATTTCCCAAGCTGCAGCATTTTACATTTCGCAGGGTTAAATGGTAACTCATTTAACTGGGACCAACGAATAAGATGCTTATATCCCTTTAATGCCATACAGTCATTAACAACCTGACACGTTTCCAAATTTTAATCTCATCGGCCAAATAGTATCAAAGTTAGCATCCAATATCCTCTACTATATCGTTAATACACCAAGAATGAAGAGTCCCAGCAACCGAGCCTTGCGGACTCACTCGTGCGCTATTTTTCTAGATATGTGCTCTGCCAACGCGAACTTGGACGTGTCTATCAGTAAGATAGTCCCTTATCCAATTCAGCAATATTCCCTTCTTCCATAGGATTCGACTTTTAAATTAAGATGTCGTGTTGACTCTATCGAAAGCTGTGGAATATCGATGTAGTGCACGCATGTACACCTCACCTTCGTCTATGCCCTTGGTCCAATTCCGCGAACGTTGTAAAAGGTTTAGATAGCAACAGCGACCTCTCGAAAACCGTGTTGTGCTGAGGTCAAAATATTTTGGTTTCAAAATGTTCTCTTATGCGCGCAGTCACAATGCGTTCCATTAATTTGGAGATCACCGGAAGTAAAGTTAGCGGTCTATAGTTTGCTGTGTCTGAACGGCTACCGCCTTTATAAATAGGAGTTATCATCCCTGCTTTCCATTGCGGTGGTATTTTCCTTCATTTAAGCTGAGATTGAATATGCGAGTGAGAGGAGCAGTCAAAGCAACGCGACACCTGCGAAGTACGGCGGGGGTAATTTTGTCTGCGCCAGGGGACTTCTTTTCGTTTGTTCGAAAGTTCCCGCCCAACCATGTATTCGTTGATAGTCATTTCACTTATACTGCGAAATGTGGTGGAACTTTGATGAAAGTTGATATGGGTATACAACGCTGGGATTGAAGACAATGAGTAAAACGTTGCTAAAGCGTCGCGGTCTCCTTGGGCAGTATGGTCAATCCATGAGGTGTTAGTACAGAGAATACACCTGTTTTGATCTTTGATCGTTCATTTACTATCTTGTAGAGAAGCTTAGGATTCTTTTCCATTCTTTTAAGCAAGTTCCATTGGAATTGCATGCGATCTTCTCTTACAATAGTAGTGACTTGATTCCGTATCTTACAGAATCGTTTCCAAGTTTCTTCCGTACCAAACTTCTTATGAGTTACCCAAGACTCTCGCTTAACAGCTAACCATTTCTTCGTTCTACTTCGAATAACAAACTGGTTGTTGTAGCTGCATTTGTGTGGTACAAAAATCGAGTTTTTGTAAATCTTCGAATTGAGATGATTTAGAAACGAATTGTAATATGAACCAGGATCCATTGAATCAAACTCATGAGTGTGTGCATCCCGGAGACTGATATTTAAGGATTCGAATTGTATTTTCCTTATTACTTTCGTGTGTTCACACAATCGTCCGCACTACATACATAATCAACAAAAGCCAACATGATCACTCTTCCCAGTGTGGCCAGGTTGTATACCCTCTGCTGCGGTTTGCCTCAGGCGTTAAGACAAGGTCAAGGGTTGAGTTGGTCAAGACCCCGCCAGCGAGTTGGCTGGTTAACGGATTGGTGTAGTGAAGCAAATTCTATAATCTCCTTGAATTTATGTTCACACGAATGCAGGGAGTGCTCACCTCTCGAAAACAGGTGCGAGAGATTAAAATCGCCAATGATTAGCAATTGCATAGTCTGGCATCTTGTGATGTGTTGCAATGATTCGATGAGCTTATCATTGTTTGAGCTTTCGGATGATGGCGAGCGGTAAATGATGCCGATCGTACATTCATCTCCATTGACCAGCTTTACTGAACACCACATCGTATCAGGAAGGCTGAGGTCAGGATGATCGATGACGTTACACTTCGCTAAACGTTCGTGATTGTAGACTGCAACTCCACCACCGGATCTTCGATCACGATCGCGACGAAGTAGTGACATTGTCGGAATCAAAAGCTCAGCATCAGTCATGCAGGGCTGGA
>JACCGJ010002942.1:0-11168 GCA_013407085.1 Atriophallophorus winterbourni | reverse complement strand
TGAATGTATCAGGAGGCTATACAGTACTGAATTTGCGGACATTGCCACAGAAGGCAAGGAACGATCGCGTGAGGATGAAGAAGCATTTTCTCTAGTAAAACGATCAAAATTTATTGACGGTCACTTCCAGGTGCCGCTACCATGGAGCGGTGATAGATGTTAACTTACCGCAAATTATTGGATAGCGGAAAAGCGCTTGGGAGGCGTCGATTCGAACGTGACAGTGCGTTATCACATCTCACAACAGATAGGGCACCTCTTGACTACTGGTTCTCGAAACCGTTCCGATAATGCAGATTAGAATCATTCTTGGTATTGCCTCACCAACCTGTTTTTAATCCTACAAAACCAGAGAAGCTTAGGATTGTGTTCGATTTTGGCTGCAAAAAACACAACGGTGTATCGTTGAGGAATGATGCCCTACTTCGAGACCAAATCTGACAACCAATTTATCGCGTGTTGCTACGCTCCGCTTACACGCCTAGCCCGTCGCTGCTGATAGTCGAAGAAATGTTCGTTACGGTAAAGGTGCCGAGAATGATAGAGAATGCCTCTTCTACTTTCTCGTGTGTGACAAAAATGACATTTTCGGGTCCCATTAACAGGTTTTCGGATGCGGTCATCCTTTTGGTGCAACGTCGTCTTCATTCTGTCGCAACCGTTTCGCACTTGCTCACACGGTTGAGCAATTCGGGCATCTATTTGAAAAGAAAATCGAAGACTATGTTTCAAGAAATTTTTATGTGGATGACTGTTTGATACCAGTGCCTACTGAACTCGAAGCAAAATCCTTGGTGAAGCAGCTGTCTGCATTGTTACGAATGGGAGGGTTTTTTTGACAAAATGGATTTCCAATGATCGTAATTTACTTGAAGATGTGCCGGAGGACGAACGCGCACCTAATGTTCGAGTTATTAGCCAAGATAAGCTTCCGACCGAAAGAATGCTGGGTGTTAAATGGGATGCAGACACTGACGAATTCGCGTTTGATCTGAATCTGTCAAAACGCCCAACGACGAAACGAAGTTTGTTGTCAGTTGTAAGTGGGTTGTATGACCCACTTGGCCTCATGAGTCCTTGGATTTTTCCTGGGAAGTTTTCACTACAAAATTGTTGCAGAAAACCTTTGAGTTGGGACGAGACGAGGTGTGATGATCTTCAACTAATGTGTGATTAGTGGATCAGTAGCATGCATGCAATGAAGGAGTTACGTATTCCGAGACGCATTAGCGAAATGAATGAGAGTATGTCGTCCTTGAGTCTTCACGTTTTCAGCGATGCTTCGGAATCTGGCCATGGCGCTGTTGCATATGGACGTTTGTATAATGATTCGGTCATGTCACCGGTTCGTCTATTATTTTCAAAATCTCGAGTGAATCCATTGAAAGCGGTATCGATCCCTAGGTTGGAATTAGCCGCAGCTGTACTTGCGGTACGTGTATATCTGATTCTGAAATCCGCCTTTGGTGAACTTGTCAAAAACGTTTTCTTTTGGACTGATTCGATGACCGTTTTGTATTATATGACCACTCGACAGTCGTTTCCAACGTTTCTTAGCGAATCGTTGACCTTCATTACATGAACACACTATACCCGGTTGCCAGTGGAAGGCATGTTGGTACCAACGATCTAATTCCGTCTGATTGGAACCCCAGGTGTTATGGGCATTGTCTCGAGTGGAATTTTGGTTTGAACGGCCCCGACTTCCGAAACAACCATTGATATGCCCCTGAAGTAGTTTGATCCACTAGTGCCGCGAACGAATTTGAATTCAAGCGTGCCAATTTGTAACATTACTCTTCGTTGAGTCAGAGTGTGTGAATATCGTCCTTCTTTCGTCGTTCTCTAGTTGGAAACGGGCTTGTACCTCGATTGCATGGCTGCATCCGTTTTCCAGCGTTATTTTATTATCATGTTTTGGTTCAATGGTTTCCAATGGTCTTCGCCGGTAGGCAGATCGATTAGACGATTCCGAAATGCCGAAGCAGAAATTATATCGATTGACGCAGCGGAAGGTCTTTGGTGATAAGGCGCTAAGTGATCCCTGCTAGTTCAATTTGTCTTCATTGAAGATTACACACCCATTTATTGATCAAGGTATTTGGAAAGTTGGTGGTCGATTGAGGCATTCTGATCTTGCAGATGAAAGCATTCATCCCATTATAATTCCTAAAAGGCATAATGTTACTGACCTATTGATTTTTGATGTTCATCTGCTCGAAGGACATTCTGGGCCAGCGCATACCCTCAGCGTCCTGCGCAGGAAACTTTGGCCGATCAGTGGGCTAAAATGCGTGAAGCGAGCCCTCGCGAGATGCTTAACCTGTAAACGGTTAGATGCCAGACCGGCAACTCAACTGATGTCTGATCTTCCTCCAGTCCGTGTGACCACAGGTTCTTACCCGTTCGCTAAAGTGGGTCTGGATTACTTTGGACCGTTTGAAGTTAGGCGAGGTCGATCTGTAGAAAAACGATACGGATGCCTATTTACTTGTTTACAGTCACGCGCAGTCCACATAGAAGTAGCCCATTCTATGGATACGGATTCGTTTTTGATGGCGCTCTTTCGTTTCATTGGACGTCGAGGTAAACCGCAGATTATTTATTCGGAAAATGGGTCCAACCTTGTTGGCGCTTAACGAGTGCTACGTATATGGCTGAATGGATTGAACAGTGACGGTTTATCGGATAAACTAGTTTCACATAGTATTGAGTGGTGCTTTAATCCTCCGTACTCTAGTCATAGAGGAGGTGTTTGGGAGCGGCTGATAAGATCAATTCGTCGTGCATTAAATGCTACATGCACAGAACAAACACCATCGGACGAGACGCTGCAAACCGCTATAATTGAAGCTGAGCGAATTCTGAACAACAGACCGCTTGTTCCCTTGTCTTCAGAGGATATTGACTCTTGTTCTTTGTGTCCTCACGATTTGTTGCTGAATCGCTCAAATGATGGAATGCATTCTGAAGAAAGATTTGTTGACACTTATAAGAGGAATTGGAAACAATCGCTGCACCTGGCAAACGTATTCTGGAAACGCTGGAAATCTGAGTACCTACCACTACTACAGACAAGACAAAAATGGATCAATCGCAAACGCAATTTTTGTGTTGGGGATGTGGTATTATTGAGCAGTGTTGAAACTTCGAAGCGTGCTTTGCCACTTGGTATTGTTGTACATGTTCATGTGAGCAAAGATGATCTGGTCAGGACTGTTGTTCGCTCAAAAAATGGTTTGGTAACACGTGATATACGGAAAATTTGTCTGCTGGAAGGAGCACAAGAGGAATGCTCGGAGTCTGGCGTGGCGGCGTAGATAGGGCTAGCTCAAACTTCTTAAAGGGAGAACGGCAGAACCTGAGGACGTGGTTGGTCTTAGTCCGGCAAACTATTTCCCTATAAAAGCCACATGTGTCCAATGATGGCGATGCGACGTGGCGTGTGTGACTCGCCACTAAATAGAGTCATTGCCATTCTGCTTTATTCAGGGTCGGGTAGTTAGGAAGGTGGAACCAATCAGTTTGTTCATTCAGAAGTTAGCTCTAGAAGGAATTTGGCGGGCGGTGTAAATGACAAGAAATTTGTGTAAAATTCCTTCTTATTTTTCTATTTAAACAAATTGATTTTTTCTTAATTCTTCACGGTTTTTCCTATTTGTGTATACATTTTTGATACTGTTCGATCCACTTGTACACATTTTTGTTTTGTTGAACTAATTGATTTTGCTTGGCTGCCATTAAATTCCACATATTTTTGCACGTGGTATTTGGACTCATTTTATTGTTTCAATTTGGACACCAATTTGTGTGTCATTTGTTGTTTGATACAGAAATTTGGACGACAACATTGGTAAATTAACTATTTCTAGTTTTTATGCGTCAGGTCGTCATTTTCAATGAATTTATTATTGCTGGAGTTTTGACTCCATTGTACCGGTGCGTTCCGATATAATTGAGGTTTGTATACAATTATTATTGTAACTGTCATTAATTACAGTAGCGTAGTAAACCCAAATCGTGGTTCTGAATTTTTCGAACTAGGGACGGGGGATCTACGCGTTAACTAACGACATTCGTCGATACACTGGGCACCCGGGTCACTCACTCAAAATAGCTGAGAAACGATGTCGGCTAGACTCCAGGAAACACTTTTTCAGCCTTAGGGTTGTAAACTTCTGAAACATTCTTCCAGAAGAACTTATATCCTGCAGTACCGTGTCTAGTTTTAAGCAGGGTTTGGACCGCAACTGGGGTAATTTTTTTTCTGAATACTCTCCTCAATTGCTATACAAGCTTAGGTATTTCATCTTTTAGCGTTATCCCGTAAATAAAGTGAGGGCTAGAGTTCTCTGTGTTTTTTATTTTATTATACACAATGCTACTTCAGCTAACCTCTCACCGTGCTGGTGAAGAGAAACTGCCTTTTCTTTTTCCAGCATCGGCTATAACGCGGTGCTTCCTAAGTTGAACCCGGATAATATCTCGGCTTCGCGATCGGCGAAGATTTCAAATAGACAAAAAGAATAAACGTTTTGGCAGTGGTAGGTGCTTCTCTGCAGCTTTCCACCGAAAGAAATTCTGGACGCTCGATTGACTTGTTAGCCACATACTGTCCTGTGCAAACTGAACTGAACTGAACTGAACATTGCTCGACTTCCTTTCTTTCATAGATCGATTCTATGGACCCGAACTAACTATTCTGCAAAATGAAATACATTCTGCATAAATTAGCGTTCTAAGCTGCATCGTGACTTAGCCTCTTGTAAAAAGTCTTTTGTTCATTCAGGATCAGAATATTTCTGATCCAAGTTGAAGTATGTTTTTTAGAAACAGGGCTTTTTCTCATCTCTCGTGATTAACTGCAGAATGAAGCTTTTTGAGAGTGATTACCGCCAAATTATTCAGATGCAGCTCGGTTATCTAACTTGAAGGTGACTGCGCTTTATTTTGAACTTGCTGAATCTCATTTTTACCCTGGTTAACAACAGTGTTGTTAGTTTTACCCGAGTCGTTTCTGCTGCCTAATATACAACCGCCGGTCGGAGCTAAATTGTTTTGAGAGATGACGCAACTCGCTCATAGGATTTTTGTGTCGGTTGATGTAGTGCGACCAATAATTGGGAAGCTTGCTTAGCATAAGCCTCCATCGTAAATTCTTTGCATTCCATGCAGACACGTTCTAACCATATATGCACCATGCATATACCGTATAATGTCCCTTTGACAAAACTGAACACTCTTAGTGCGCCCAGTGCTAGCAGGTACAGCATTCGGTTCTTTCGGTTACATGCTAACCAAAATCATCGTTTAGGCATAGGAAAGTAATATGGACAATATTGTAGTTATATAAAATAGAAATATTTATAATCATGTAATAAACTTTGTATATTGCAACAAACAAGTGATCAGTTTCAAGTGATTTCTGAATGTATTACAATTCAGAAATGATTAAATGACAAAACTCGCGAAATTCAAAATGTTGAACATGCTGCGCATGTTCTTATAGCTATCCACCGAAAGAAATTGAGGACGCTCAATTCAGTCGTCGAACGCTTTCATTATTGTGCAAGCTAAACTGATCTTTTTTGGAATAAGAAGGAAGCTGCCGTTGCATCAGATATGGTCAATGTGCCTTTCATCTCTAAATCATGGTTGAAATTATATGATAGTCTACTATTATTCATAACATATCATATCTATCATCTGGATCGAATTCTGTTTGCTGTGGAAGAAGATTTGGCAGCGGTCATTGAAAAAGACCTTTCCAACAGTGAAACATCGATGAAACTTTTTTCTGATGCTATCCAACTGAGCACAATTTTTTTACTATGCTAAAACAAAACTAGCACTTGCATATGTTTAAAATAGCCTTATTGCTTCATTTCTATATGATCAAGTAATGAATGACAATCTGAAAATGCTGAAAGAAATGACTAACGCCATGCTAATATGTTGATACTTTTATCACCGAAGGACCATTTATGAGCAAATCAAAATGTTAAACATATTCAGGCTGAGACACACTTCGTCTTATTTGGATAATGTTCTATCATCCTATGAAGGCAATGATCATAGTGCTAAATATATTTTATTACTAGACAAGACCGACTGGAATTTAGTATATCATAGAGACCAAGTAATTTTCTTTTCCGGGATATCGTTCAAATAAACAAATAAATGAATTAATTTTATTCTTGGATACCCGAGGCATGCTGATCATGATCAATAATTGCCGAAATGTTTGTACAATCAATTTGTGGTATTTAAAACCGCAAATACACTTTAAAGGTCTTATATGCAGCGGAATTTTAGGTTCAATAAAATAAAGTTAAATATTTTTGTTCAAAAAGCGCTTCTGGTCTTAAAGAATCTAGAGGTAAATAAATCTGCCGGACCTGACAATGTGCATCCTAAAGTTGTAAAGGAAATATTTAAATTAGCAGAACAGCCTATCTGTAGGTTGTACAACGAATTGCTCTGCAACGGCCTCCTACCAGATGACTAGAAGAAAGCCATTGTCGTACCCATTCCAAAGGGAGGTTGCGCAAACACAGTTGAGAATTCCCGACCGGTAAGCTTGACTAGTGCCTTATGTAAAATCTTGGAGAGACTAATCATGGCTCGGTTGTGCAGCCACTTGAATTACAATTCATCATTAAGCAAGGTTTAACATGGCTTTCTTAAAATAAGGTCGTGTCTCTCGAATCTTTTATGCTTTTTAGATAGAGTTTCCAAGACACTGAATGAAGGCGGACGGGTAGATGTCTTTTACTTAGACCTTAGTAAGGCCTTCGACTCGGTTAGTCACTGGTTCTTAGGGATAAAGCTTGCGCCAAAGGCATATCTGGTAAGCTCCACGACTGGATACCCAGTTTTCTTCGTGATATATCCTTCCAGGTCCGTGTAGGCGATACTACCTATGGATTTGCGAAAGTTACCAGTGGGGTCCAACAAGGTTCAGTATTGGCCCAATATTCTTTCGGATCTACATCGAAATTACACTGTTACTAAGTGATCAACCCGAGAGAACAAGCAATAAACATCTCAAATCAAACACTTTCAAACACGGTTGCCATAAGTGAAATGAAAGTCATTTCGAAACGCGTCCTTCAAGCTTTATTTAATCAAAAAACCGGAAAGTCACCTGGAGCAGACGGACTAACCCCGATAATATTGAAGCAATTTGAGAATTTGCTATACAAATCCCTCAAATACTTTTTCGAGCAAACACTAGCAAGTGAAGTGATTCCTACAGATTGGAAACGTGGAATAATTTCTCCTATATATAAAGGTGAAAATCGCTCCGATGTTTCAAATTACAGATCCGTTACTCTGTTACCTGTTATTTTAAAATTACTTGAGCGACTCGTTGCTGACGATTTAATGAAACATTTCGATAATAATCAGTTTCTTTCAAGGAGAAAGCATGGATTTGCGTAATTATTCTTGTTTGTCTAATTTACTGGTAACGCTAGATGATTGAACAAAATCCGTAGACAAAGGGCAAGCAATACACACCTGCTACTTATATATCTCAAATGCATTCGATCGTGTTGACCATATCCTTTTACTGAAGAAGCTTGAAAGGCTTGTTATCACTGGAAAGTAGTTGAATTGGCTAAATGGCTACCTAACAAATCGCACCACCCAGGTACCTATTGATGGTGCATTATCAAAACCAATCGCAGCAACAAGCGGAGTTCCCCAAGGTTCAGTCTTTGGTCCGATCCTCTTTCTGGTTTATGTCAACGATGCACCGGAAATCTTCTTCTTCCTAGTTGCAACTCACCATAGAGTAGATCATTCGGAATACGACCATTTTCCATTCTGTAGACATGAAAGAGCCACCGCAGGCGGCGCTGTCGCAATAGGGTGAACATGCTTTGTAGACCAGCTTTTAAAAGCACTTACAGCATTAGTCACTCTGTCCACTCACGATATGTTCAAGATACGACCAGATGATTCGTAGATGGCACGCATTCAGCTTAGCTTTCTTTCGGGTCTTGCGTGGGTGGTAGGTTTTCACTGCCCGTACTGCTTTAGTGTACTGCGCGTTATTATCATACATCTTTACGCGCGGTGTTCGAAATTTTGGCAAGTCTTTTATCTGCACTACACATATTTATATTTATACTGTCGATATGTCTCATTACAAGCTATCGAAATCTTCAAGAGCAACACACCGAACTACATCTCAATTAAAAAAATGTTCGGTGGTTCTTGATGGAAATATGTCCACGGTTCTGACCACTGTACGGAACCTAGAAAACAAGATTGAATCAATCGCGGATAAGCTGTCCACGGTTTCTAAAATTTGCAGTATATTAGAACCACTAGCTATCCTTCTCGACCCTAGTTACGTATTAGACTCTGATCTTCTTCAAGAAACGGGTCGATTCATAGTGTCGCTGACCTCAGAAATTGAGCAGCGTCGAAACCGTGCTAAAAACATTATTCTTCTTAATGTAGGCGATAGATATCCTTTAGTGGACCTCAAAAAGATAGTAATGTCTCGTTATGGCCTCCTCCTAGAATCGGCATCTATAATTAGGCTTAGAAAGCCTTCTAACCGCAGTTGTGCCCCGATATTATTAAAATGTGTTAACGAAAATTATGCGTTACATATACTTAATAATCAACATGTCTTAAAATTTCTGCCTCAATTTTTAAATGTGTTGATCAAGCCAGACAACACACCCTCACAACGCAAATGCGTTCCCAAGCGTTTCAACGTAGTAAAACCCTCAACAGTTATCCCCAATTTAATAGACCTGGATATTGTCGTTGATAATTCCACATCAACATCTATACCCCGAGCCTCAGCTTCTGATGATATACCAACTTCAGGTAGCATCCCCTTTATAGCTAAACCTAATTTAAACATTGATAACACAACTCCTGCCCATGAATGCAATCTCACCACTATTAAAACGGTCGTTGCAGATGTACGCCCCGCAGCTCGATCGTCAGGTAAATCTACTAAAAAACTCGTGCTCCCTGTATTCAAGGCAAATTCGCCACTACTTCGAGGTGGACCACACATCAATAGTATGCATAGGGCCAAGCGAAACTTTGATGAATATAAACCACCCCATGGTTTATACACTTATCACCCCGTCCATAGACAATTCCCGGTCATATCTGACCCATTTGGCCGAATTATTCCTTCCCATAGTCCTTTCTCTCCTCAGCATTCACGTCCTCACTATCCTTCTTCAAGACCCTACCATTTTCCACTTCAATACGCGTCAGGTACCCTAGATCAGCGTCCCTTCATGAACGGGAACCTGTTTAATACCTACCTAGACCCTTTTCAAACCAGGTATATACCGATGCAAAATTTTCCTCAGCAAAATTTTCCTCTTCATTACCAAAACCCTTACTTAAATTAACACCATCAATTTCAGACCACTCATGTAAATCACTTCCGGTTACACATGTTAAGTATCCTAAAATTAATCTTCTATTATTTAATGCACGGTCGATTATCTCTAAGCTTCCTACCCTTCAACATTTCTTGATCTCAAACCCGTACGAAATAGTTCTCATCACAGAGACGTGGACATCTCATGACATTCCCAACGTTTCACTTGAACTAGCCAACTATTTCATGTTCCGTAAGGACCGCACCCACACCCGTGGTGGTGGTATTCTCTTTTATGTTAATACATATTTTCCGGCAAACATATACAGTTCTCATATGTTAGAAGATCTAGATGACTCAATTTGGATCACCATACCCTCTCTTGATGCTCTCATAGGGTGCATCTATAACCCACCATCTTCTTCCACACTCACTATTGATAAGCTTATAAATGTGTTTACTGAGGCATCCATTGCCCCTCTCAGCAATAAAATTATTGCTGGGGATTTCAATATGCCATGCATCAGCTGGAAATAACCCCACATTTCGAATAGATTTTCAGCATTCGCTAAAACGAATAATCTTTTAGGTTTCACACAATCTGTGAGTAAGCCTACAAGACTGTCCAGCATTTTAGACTTGATCTTTACTCTAGGTACTGATCCCAGCAACGTTGAAATTTTAGCTCCATTGCCCGGTTGCGACCACAATATGGTCACTTGCGTTCTGCGCTTTTTTTGGAAGCCGGCATATATTCACAATGATGAGAAAATTTATATCAACTGGACTAAGTTTTCAAATCTTCTCAGAGACAACGACTGGACTGAATTTTTTCTTTCTTCAGACTTTAATCGTATTTCTTCGATTTTCCATGATAACCTCTTAGCATGCCTTCAGAGTTCGTCTACCTTCCATATTAAAAGAAGTTAACATAACCCTATAACCCTTCTCGAAAAAAAGATTGCTCGTCTCTCTACTTCTGCGAACCATAAGTTTGACTTCTTCTCTGTTATACGCCGACATGAGCTATGTAACTCTCTCCCAGGCATCAAAATTCGCCTCCTAGAGCGTCAAGAAAGAAAGGCTTTAAGCAGTAACTCAAAGACTAAGTCTTTGAATTGTCTTACGAAGAATAGATGTATCTCATTAAAACGTGACATCTCTTCAATTATTTATCAAAAAGACAATAAGGATGTAGTCACTACTGACCCGCCCACAATAAGTCAGGCTTTCTCTTCATTCTTCAGCAGCTCATTTAATAATAACATTTACCATTCACCGGCAAACAATAACGTTCCCTTAAATACTATTGACTCCTTTACTTTGACTTTAAAAGAAATAAAAGATATTTCCCGTCGAAGTAAAATTTCTTACAAGCCCGATGGTGTAGGTTTTATATCAGCCATCTTACACAACAGCAGTGAAGATTTTTCCTTACTCTTATTAAATCTTTTTAATATTTCTCTCAAATCCGGAATCTTTCCAACTCATTGGAAACACTCGGTTATTATCCCTCGTTTAAAATCTGGTAATTCGAACCTCGTTACGAATTATCGCTCTAATAATCACACTCCTGTTCTCTCTAGGTTATTTGAAAAGTTAATTAAGAAATCTTTTTTGGACTACCTTGGCCCAGATGCGTTCTCCCCAGTCCAACATGGTTTCCTTAATCAAAAATCTTGTACAACCTGCCAGTTAGAATATTTAGATCACATAACCAGTTCACTAGACCAAGGATTATCAGGGATTATTGTATTCTTAGACATAAGCAAGGGTTGTTTTCGATGGGTTGTCAAATACG
>JACCGJ010002939.1:0-13797 GCA_013407085.1 Atriophallophorus winterbourni | reverse complement strand
TTTCATCATTCGTGTATACGTTGAATGTGTTCAGAGGATGTCTATAAATGAAGCAAAAAATTATCAATGTATATACTTAAAAGGTTTTTCAGCCATTGCACGCAGAAAAATGAAGCACGGAGTGAAATTTCACAAGCGTCACCTCACTTCCGAAGTTTTTTTGACAACTGGCGCGCCGCATGGCTCAGTCGTCTCAAACGCATACCAAACGAGAGCAGAACGTGTGCCGATTCCGATACCCCCGGCATACGAAAGTGATCTGTCTAATTTAACCTATCACATACCTTTAAATTTTGTGTACCGAATTTGCCCCATTCGACCGTTAAGAGGTAAATAGCTGATGTTCATCATGTATCTTATTCACAAGAAATCCACAGGTGATTGGAGACTTTGCGGTGATTATCGTGCTTCGAACGCTCGAGCCATTCCAGACCGTTATCCATCCCACATATCCACGACTTTTCCTACACTATGGGTGGTAAAACCATTTTTCCCTAAATCGACCTTGAGCGTGCATATCATCACATCTCTATTGCCGAGTGCGACATCAAGAAGACTGTCATCACCACTCATTTCGACCTCTTCGAATTTGTTCGCATACCCCCTCATATCTATCTAGGCCTGGGCAACCTGACAGTATCTTAGCCCGCGTGCAGTCTCTGACTGTGTGGCACTTTGCCTGGATCAGGCTTGTGCTTTCATTCATTCATTCTACGTAATGAAGCACAGATATTTCAACGTTTTATGGACTTGATTTAGTTTTTGTTTACATTTATGATGTTCTAGTTGCCTGTTCTTTTGTGTGTCAATTCTCTCGATTTTCACGGACATCACATCGATGCAAATATTAACACCCCTCTTGCTTCTAAAGTCAATGGAACTAAGGATTTCCTTATCCCCACATCCGTTCAACAGTTGCAACGTTTTCTCGGTATGATTAACTATAACCGTCGTTTTTTGACTCATCGCTCGAATGTGCACTAACCAACCTTTTTGCTTGGACCAAACAAAGATACATCTTTAGATTTCGAAGCACTTGCTGCATTCGAATGGCCAGAAACAGCAATGGGCGATGTAACTGCCCTCATGTATCTCAACACCGATCATTCTATCCGTCTGATTTTAACTTACGATGCATCCAACTTTGCAGCTGACGCTGTCCACCAACAACTTGTGCATAATGAAATACAACCCTTATCATTTTTCTCTCAGAATCTTTCAACTGTCCAGTCCAATTAGGGTGTTTTTGGCCGAGAAATCTTCGCCATATACTTCGCTAACTTGCACTTTTGACATCTCTTAGAAGGTCGTACTTTCACAGTGCTAATAGATCACAAACCTCTAGTATATGCTTTTCGATCTCGTCCTGACGAACATTCTCCCCGTGAAATCCGTCAGCTAGATTTCATCTCATAATTTACGACAGATCTTTGTCACATTTCCGGTACTTATAAGGTTGTTGCAGTCATGCTATCCCGCCCTGGAGTTGATGCTATTGTCCCGGCTAACATCAGTCTTGAAGCCATTGCTGAAGATCATCTTCGTAAAGACGTGTTGCCCGAAGCCGACTGCAACTCCCTTACATCTCCAGAAAAGACCATTTTGTGTAATACATCTAATAATATCATACGTCCTTTTATTCCTTTTTCTTATCGTAAAGCCATTTTTAAACATTTGCATTTAATTTCTCATCCTGGAATTTGTGAAACTATCCAGCTGCTTTTGTCCCGTTTTGTTTGGCTTGGCATGAGTAAGGACATTCGCCAGTGGACAAGATCCTGTATTCAATGCCAACGTATTGAGGTTCATCGACATACAACTACCACTCATGGACTTTTCTCCAATCCCGTATGTCGAATTGCAAATGTCCATTTAGAATTACTTGAGCTTCTCCCTTCTTCAACCAAAAATATATTTAACTGCTGTTGAACGATATACTCGATGGCCTATCGCTGTTCCTATTTATGATCTTACTTCAAAATCCGTTGCTAGTGCATTCATCCAGCTTTAGGTAGCAATCTGGCGCACCTCCTGTTGTTACCCCTGATCGTGGAGCTCAATTTCAGTCTTCTCTTTTTCGTGATCCATCAACATTCATCGGTTGCCAACATATGTGCACTACTGCCAATCATCTATCTGCTAACGGCTTAGTTGAAAGATTCCAAAGAGAGTTGAAAACCGCTTTAGCGTGTCAAGTTGATCCGAGTAAGTAGGCCTAAAACCTTCCAATTGCACTTTTCGGATTATGTACATGCGTACAAAAATACCTAACATGTTCTCCCACAGAATTGGTATACGGTTCACTTTCATCTTTTCCAGGTGATTTCGTCAATCCTCTTAAACAATTCACCCCCGTTTCCGACCTCATTTTTCGGTTACGCAATTTTGTTTATCGTTTGCAATACCAACCCACACGTCCTTCAACATCTTCAACCACCAAACACCCTGACTTAAATTTGTGCTATTTCGTCTTCGTTCGTCGTAATACCATGAACAAATGATTATAACCTCGTTATCATGGTCTACATCAAGTCATCTCATGCCACGACAAACACTTCGTATTAGACATCGATGGTCGCCGTAATACAGTCTCGATTCATAGTTCAGTTCCGTTCAGTTGGACAGGACAGTAAGCGGCTAACGAGCCAATCGAGCGTCCAGAATTTCTTTCGGTGGAAAACTGCAGAGAAACAACAATCACTGCCAAAACATTTTTTCTTATTGTGATTTGGATATCCTTGATGATCGCGACGCCAAGAGCACCTCATTATGAATGATGCTGGAAAAATAAAATAACAATTTCTCTTCACCAGTACGGCGAGAGGTCAGCTAAAGAAGAGTTGTGTATTTAAAAAGAGAACTCAAGCATTTATCTTATTTAACGCTGAAAATGGTGAACTTCCTAATCTTACGTAGCAATTAGGGGTGTATTCAGGAAAAAGCTTACCCCAGATGCGGTCCAAACCGTTTTTAAAACTCGAGACAACCGCAGGATATCAGTTCTTCTGGAAGCCGCTTCCAGAAATTTACCACCCTGAGGATGAAAAAGTTTTTCATGTAGTCTAGTTTACATCGCTCCTTAGCAAGTTTGAGTGAATGCCCGCGGGTGCCCAGCTCGGGACTTAAGGCAACGAAGTCGTACATGATAAAGCCGGTTAACCCCTTCAAGATTTTAAAGGTTTCAACTAAGTAGCCTCTCAAACGACGGCGCGTAAGTGAGAAAGGATCTAGGGACTCCAGGCGTGTAGCGTAATGTTTCCCTCGCTGACCTTCAATCATGCGAAATGCGAGACACTCAATAGTCAATAGTTTATTACGGTATAAAAGCGGGGAGCTTGTACAAACCACAGGGTGGATTGTGCAGTGGATCGAAAAGAAAAGAATAGTAAAATGTTCGAGTTTCCAAGGCCTTATAGCGGGCCACATTCGCGTTAACCTGCACCATCAGTGGATTTTTGTGGCATTTGGACAGGTAGGGCGTCAACCCGGGACACCGCTACCCACCACATCCTCCGGAACAGGGTCAGCTGAGACTGCGTGCGCTTGGACTTCCGATACTGGGATATTGGGTCTCAAGAAGTTTCAGCAGTTCAGCGAAGTGGTCGAAGGGAAATGTGATCCATATTTTCTGGGACGGGAAACGCTGTGGAAAGAGGGAAAGATATGGTGCAGTATCACAAAGAATATAAGCGTAAAAAAGCATAATTAAGAATTGTGTATCGTCTGATAAAAATGGAGGTCAAGGCGTTTTTTAAAAATAATTAGGGATGGGGCAGAAATAACCGAAAGGGGTAGTGCGTTCCAAGCACCAGGAATCCGGACGGCAAAGGAGTATCTGCGGCAGTCCAATCTACTATGCAGATGAGCCAACTTCAAGTGATGACCGCGATTTGCTGAGTATGGGGCCATTTTAAGCATACCCCTACATGGGTGAGTTTCTTCCGTCAATATCCGATACGCAAGGATCAGATCGCCTCGGATACGACGATAGTTTGTAGAGAATAATTGTAGAGTCGTAAGACGTTCCTCATAGCTGACGGAGCTAAGCCCCTTGACAAGCTTCGTAGAACGTCTCTGCGGCTGTTCTAGGGCGTGCTGGTCACGTTTCAACCATGGGTTCCAGACGGAGACAGCATACTCCAAGTGTGGCCTGATGTACGCCTGAAGAAGAAACGGGAAGAGACGTGGATCGATTGTTCCGAACGCACGTTTTAAAAGCCCAACGTTTTCTATTTGCCACGGTTGAAGCTCTACTACACTGAGCAGAGCAGCCCAAGTCATTTTGTATAATCACCCCAAGATCTTTTTCTTGCATCGTGACAGCGAGCATCTTGCCACCCAGATTATAGCCAGGGTCCAGGAAGACGAATGCGTAATGCGTGGCATTTGTCAGTGTTGAATGGTATGCGATTGATCGTAGACCATGCGTGTAATGAATCCAGGTCGAATTGAAGTTTCCTTGTATCGCTGGGTGAGTTGATGACCCGCCAAATCTTGATATCATCCGCGAAAAGGAGAAATGGTGATTCGACGTACCCACCAATGTCGTTGATAAATATCAAAAATAAACGCGGGCCAAGAACGGACCCCTGAGGTACTCCGCACTGAATTGGAATGGCTCTGAAAGGGTCTGTCTAACACGCACCCGAAGGTTTCGCGAACGTAGGAATTCAGCAACCCAGGACAGCAACACGGGTGGAATACCCAATGCTTGCAGCTTGTGAAGCAATATCGCATGGTCAACTCGGTCAAATGCCTTAGAGAAATCCAAGTAAATGACGTCCATACCCTGAACTTCGTCAGCAGCTTTAGTCCAGTAGTCTCTGACTAAAAGCAAATTTGTGGTACAAGAATGCCCTTTACGAAATCCATGTTGTTCTGCAGCGATGAAATAGGAACTATTCACAAAAGCCATAATTTTATCGGCAACAATGGCTTCCATCACCTTGGATAACACTGGGAGAAGGGTGACTGGACGGTAATTGGCAGGATCACTACGGCTTCCACCTTTGAAAATGGGAGTGATGATACCTTCCTTCCAACCAGTAGGGACTTCAGAGTTATCCATCAATTTTTTGAAATAAGCCGCGAGAGGTTCGCAAAGTTGATCGGCAACGGCGCACAATGCTTTCGGTGTGATACAGTCGATACCCGGTGATGAGTTGAGTCGAAGTTGCATGATTTTTTCCCGAACTTCGCTGGCAGAAAACATAATACAAGAAGGTTGAGATGATGGGGTCAAAAGCATGGGGAAAATTAGAGAGGGGTTTTGGAAAATCGGCATGTAATGTGATCTTAAAACATTTGCCGCATCCTTTGATGTCGTCGTGGAACCTATACTGGTGGTAAGTGAAGGGATACCAGTCTGAACCTTCCGTTTATTGTTGATAAATTTGTACAAGAGCTTATTGTTTTCCAGGAATTGACCGGTGAGTTTACTTTGATAATCAAATTTATCCTGGCGCACCAGTCCCGTGCAATGATTTCGTAATTTTCTGTAACACTCCCATCATTTGGCAGTTGTGTCAGTTTGAACTCAGTCCACGCAGCATTTCTGCGGCACATCCATTTACGAGTTCTGCTCCGAATGAATGTGTCGGTGGTTTTTCGCAGGACGGGTTTTGAGACTGAAGAAAGCTCTAGCATCTGGTGCCACTTGGTAACAAAATTTTGCCAAACTGAATCCGGACCGTCCTCTAACATGAAATCGAAGCTATTGGCGGCTACAACGTCATAGAAAATGCCGTAGTCAGTGACCGTCCGTAACTGAGAGTCCTCATGGTTGAGGTAGTTAGCATAGCACACAAAGTCAAAAGTTAAAACTATATGGTCGCTTTTGCCTAACGGAGTTTCACTCGAGATTTCCTCAAT
Organism: Atriophallophorus winterbourni; assembly: GCA_013407085.1. NCBI lineage: Eukaryota > Metazoa > Platyhelminthes > Trematoda > Plagiorchiida > Microphallidae > Atriophallophorus > Atriophallophorus winterbourni. The sequence continues at coordinate 7,926 of JACCGJ010002939.1, read as the reverse complement.
CATCAACTCCTCATTCGTCAGTAAGAGGTCCAATAGAGAAGGCGTGTCAGTTCCACGAAAACGTGTCGGTTCAGTCACGTGATTGTACAAAGGGTGACTTCCTATCAGTTCACGCAGCTCCCAAGCAAAAGTATCGCGGGAGGGTTCAACAGTCAAACTGGGTGAATTGAAATCTCCCATCAACAAGACGTGACTATGTTGCATTGATAAGGCGAATCGCAAGGAGTGTAATAGGTTGACATCAGCAACAGGTTGAGCATTTGGTGGGCGGTAGATCACAGCCAGTAGAGCAGAGTCACTGTTTCTAAGCTGCAAGCGGCACCACAGTGAATCTATGGTTTGCAGATGAATGTGAGATAGTGGTTCACAGTGGAGTGAGGAGTTATGGTACAAAAGAACTCCACCACCCTTGGTGGGACGATCTTTCCGAATGACAATCATACCAGAAAGTGAAATTTCGGCGTCTGCAACGGAAGATGATAACCATGTCTCAGTCACAGCTATCACGTCGAAGCGTTGAGCAGCGTGTCGAAGACGAAGTTCAGGAAGTTTACTGAGTAGGCCTTGGGCGTTCGCATAGAAACACTTCAGGCTCTCGCGCGATAGGGCGGAGTCTGCAGAGTTGTTTTGGGCGTCCATTACGCCGATCCTAATAGGACCGGCTGGCTTAAGTTTTTTGAGGCATCAACACTTTTATCGGCAGAATCACACTGAAGCTTGTCGATTCGCTTTTTATCGAGGGCAGAACGGAGGCGAATCTCGGAAGGTGCAAAACGTTTGTATCGGTACCAACTCTGTAACGCATCATTCACCATGGATTCTGATTGCAAAGTTACTTTGAGTATGCGGGGCCCAGAGCCCTTGTAACTGGGGGAAACAGGTAAACGGTTCAAACCAATCGTCAGAGTGTCAGTGATTTTACTTTGTTGTTGTATGAAACGCCACTGCTCGCAGTCGTATGTAGTGTTTTTATTGGCATCATCGTCATTTAGTTCTGGAACGCCATGAATAAAAACGCTCTTCTTGTCATTCTCCAACTTCCAGTTGAAGTTCGTTTCTTTCTCGGCTTGTCGCTCAGCCCATGACACGTCCGGAAATATGCGGATGGGTGAATTGCTGTTGCGCAAAGTGTATGCAGAGAGTAAGACGGATTCAACATCCTCCAAGGATGTTAGGGTGATTCGCAATAGTCTAGGCTCGCCAATATGTAATGATTTATGATGCCTGGACAGACGTACAATGTCCCCGGCCTCTGCAGAAACCTTCATTGAGTCACATATCGTCTGTCACTGTTGTGCATCTTGCACCTGGCGAGTTTTGAAACAAGGCGAATTTGCCTCTGGCACATTGGTGCATATCACGGTTAGCACCTCATTGCAACGTGAGCTTGTTGCGGTGGCCACTTTCTTCACTGCTGTAAACTTGGCACGAGTGTTGTCCTTTGCAATCCCCGAAATCGTATGTACGGGTGTGTACTTAGAACCAGTGGAGATCGCCGCAGAAGCAGCAGTTGTAGCAAATGTCATCGGTGTTTCAGTTACAGATGAGATTCCAGCAACCAATGACCCAAATGTGTGCTTCGCTTTCGGGACAGAAGGAACAGCAAACCTTTTCAACTCGGACTGTTGACGAGTACACAGAGAATCATGTCTGTTTTCTAACCGGTGCAGTCTACTTTCAAGAGATGCGATTTTCTTAGACTGTTGGTCTAACAATAGCAGACAACGGACAGTTGGGTTTATCTAGCATGCTGCACAGAGCCAAAGCTTAATTGCGTTTTGTTTGTGTTCATTAAAAAAAGCGGACGTCAAACCCGAGCAACCAGGATGAAACCAGGAAGAGCAGATGCTACATTCTATCCCTTCAAGAACAGGGGTGGAACAACCGGCTTTACCGCGATTGACTGTAGTTTCAGACGGCTTTTAGGGTTCAGGAGCTTTTCTACGTGCATTTTGTTGCAGTGAAGAATTCCCAAGACTAGTCTTAGTAACTTTTGATCTGCGAGCAACCATTATCTAGAAAATTTGTTACGAATGGAATAACAGATTCAGGAGAGCAAAATTTCACGTTGATTTCAAATCGCGCGCGAGTCGAACGATTTTTTTAGTTCAGTTCAGTTTTCACAGGACAGTATGTGGCTAACAAGCCAATCGAGCGTCCAGAATTTCTTTCGATGGAAAGCTGCAGAGAAGCACCCACCACTGCCAAAACGTATATTCTTTTTGTCTGTTTGAAATCTTCGCCGATCGCGAAGCCAAGAGATTATCCGGGTTGAACTTAGGAAGCACCGCGTTATAGCCGATGCTGGAAAAAGAAAAAGCAGTTTCTCTTCACCAGCACGGTGAGAGGTTAGCTGAAGTAGCATTGTGTATAATAAAAATTAAAAAAACACAGAGAACTCTAGCCCTCACTTTATTTACGGGATAACGCTAAAAGATGAAAAACCTAAGCTTGTAAAGCAATTAAGGAGAGTATTCAGGAAACAACTTACCCCAGTTGCGGTCCAACCCCTGCTTAAAACTAGACACGGTACTGCAGGATATAAGTTCTTCTGGAAGAATGTTCCAGAAGTTAACAACCCTAAGGCTGAAAAAGTGTTTCCTGGAGTCTAGCCGACATCGTTTCTTAGCAATTTTAAGTGAGTGGCCCCGGGTGCCCAGCTCGGGACTTAAGGTAAAGAAGTCGTTCATTTGCACGCCACTCAAACCCTTCAAGATCTTAAAGGTTTCTATTAAGTCACCTCTTAAACGACGGCGCCTAAGGGAGAAAAGATCGAGAGACATTAGGCGCACAGCGTACGGTTTCCCTCGCTGACCTTCAATCATGCGAGTTGCGAGGCGCTGTACACTTTCAAGTCGAAGGATGTCCTTTTTGTAGTGAGGACACCACGCCTGAACACAATATTCAAGATGCGGCCGAACTAATGCCTTGTACAGTGGCAGGAATACATCGGGTCTTCTGCTCGATAGCGCTGATTTCAGCCGAAAAAGTACCTTGCGTGCACGCTGAGCCGCAGCGGCACATTGGTCCTCCCATTTGAAGTCAGCCCTAACCAGTACACCCAAATCCTTAACACACTGTGTGGCGTTAACACTGAGGGAATTCCCCGCCACCTGGACCGAAATCTTATCAACCAGTGTTGACAAGAGTTGGCTCTTATTTAGGTTCAGTGGGAGATCCCACTGGTATGACCAGTTTATGACCCGCTCAAGGTCGTGCATCAAGGTATCTTCATCCGTTGATCCGATGAATTTCACATCATCCGCGAAAATGAAGCATGGGCACTTCAATTCAGAGGACAAGTCATCGATGAAAATCAGGAATAGAAGAGGGCCAAGTACCGAACCTTGGGGTACACCACTGATCACGTCGGTTTGATTCGACAGCGTACATCCTACTCTCACTCGGAATGTCCTACCTGTAAGGAATGCCTTTATCCAAGCAAGTAGACTACCCCGTATGCCTTTGACTGCTAGCTTAATCTCTAGAAGGCGGTGATTTACGGAATCGAAAGCCTTACTGAAGTCTAGGTAGAGGGCTTCGACAGGCTTCCCTTCATCCATCCTTTTAGTGGCAGTATTGAGAAAGCTAAGGAGGTTAGTCAGACAGGATCTACCCTTAAGAAATCCATGCTGAGTTACACTCAACAGAGAATGCCGACAAAGATGCTGACAGATTTTATCACGCAGCAGTTTTTCCATTACTTTCGAGACGGTGCTGGTCAGGCTGACCGGTCTATAGTTACCAACAGTTGACCTGCAACCGCCTTTGTGTATTGGCACGACTATGGCTTTTCTCCACTTACTGGGAACAACTCCTAGTTGCAGGCATGAATTAAAGAGCTGGCAAAACGTTTCGGCAAGCACTGAGGCAAGATTTTTAAGCATAATTGAGCAGATGCCGTCCGGTCCCTCAGATTTGTTGACACGAACATGGATAAGTGCGTCAAACACCTCAGCCTCATTGAAGGACAACTCATCTAATACATGGACACCAGGTGTCAGGTTAAGCAGACCTGGCGGTGCGTTTGAAGAATTATCCCGCGTTGAACGCTACTGAAAAACCCTGAGAAGGCAGTCGCCTTAGACAGGTCGGTATCGGCAACTTTTCCGTCCTCCAGTTTCAAATACCCTATGTTTTCCCTAGTTTTTCCTTTTGACTGTGCGTAGCTATAAAACCTTTTCGGGTTGGATTTAGCATCCCTAGCTAGAGATAACTCAAAATGCTGTTTGAGCACACGTTGTAATTTAACACAGGCATTCCGAGCGGTTTTGTATCGGGCCCAAGAACCCGTAGTAAGGGATAGCTTATATTGCCGCCATAGACGATCTCGTTTACGGGTAGACCTACGGACTCGAGGAGACCACCAGGGTGGCCTTCGATGCCTTCTCACACACTGCAGCGGAGCGTGTTTGTCTTGTAACTCGTTTAGATACTTAGAAATTCTATCCCAGGTTTCATTTACATTTGAATCGCTAGATAACTGAAGGGAAGATTTTGAAGACTGCAAGAGTAAACCCCAGTCTACACGCCTAAAATTGCGTCTAGGACGAGAGAAAGGTTTGCGAAAACGCAATATCGCTTCGAAGCTTATCATTACATGATCACTTTTGCCGAGCGGCGGTAGGTACTTTAAATGACTAATGGCTTCTATCTGGGACGACAATACCAAGTCGAGAGTGGATGGAGTGCATCCATGGCGAAACCTTGTAGGATCATTGACATGCTGGTGCAGCGCATGATTATGGAGCCATTCGAGAAAGGTGTCAGATTGCTGGGTGACTAGACCAGTGGGGACAGGCCAATCTATGTCTGGGAAGTTGAAATCACCCAAGATAAGTACACTGTTAGCTGAGTGAAACAAACCATCGAGTGTCTCAATAAGCTGTGTAAACTCCTGTATGGATGCACTGGGAGTGACGTAGACACAAGCAATTGCGAGCGATGACTTGTAGCAAGTCAGAATACTCGTAACAACTTGGACGTTTTTAATGGCTAGAGATATCCCTGTACCCATGTTGTGCAAACCATACTCCAAGAGCAGTGCAACGCCACCGCCTCTCCTATCGCCCGGCCTATCGCAGCTTATGACGAGATACTGTTCACTGATGTTTACCGTCACCTCATCAATCGCAGACAGCCAGGTCTCAGAAAGCGCAATAATCCTTGGGTGTAACTGAGCCACGCAGAGAGAAAGTTCAGCCCACTTATTCCTGATGCTGCATACATTTGCATACAATACTTGGGCACTGGTTATTCGTGCTTCTGAAACTAGTCCTGTTTGGCCCTCGGTCGAAGCACCCGAGGGAGCTGCACGTTTTTTGGCGTGCTACTTAGAGCAGGAGCATCAGTTTCGGCATCCTCTTGCGTTAACGTAACGGACCGTTGACTGACAATTGAGACCGCATCCATAGAAGAGAAGCAACTACTGGAGTCATTGTCTCGGGTGCCATCGTCAATTGCGCTAAGACAATCAACTTTATCTGGGCGGACAACAAGGACTAGTGGGCAAATTTGTCGGTATGCACGTCGGTGACGGAATAGCGTTTTGCGCTTAATCCGGGTTAAGAATGACCGATGTTCACAGTGATACGTTTCTACTATTGGAATCAGAATCATTTTGCCGAATCCGGGAAGTAGGGTTGTGGGTTGTCCTTCTTGAATTAAGCGCCACAATGTTAGAAATCAGTCCGAACTAAGCATTTGTAAAGTGGAAGGATAGGACCGTCTCTGTGGAGTTAGCTCAGCGGCGCATTGTTTTCTCCAATTTGAAGTCAATCCTAACCAGACAATAACGAATAGTTCGCTTTGGGATTTAAAGCGAAGCGAAGTTGCGAAGCGAAGCGAATATTGTTGAATATTCGCTTCGCTATCGCCATGGCGAAGGGCAAAAATAAACTTCGCTAAAAATTCGTGATACTTCGCTTCGCTTAAAACGAAGTGCAAGTTCAAACTTCGCCGTAAACGAATATTAGCGAAGTATTCGCTAAAAGCGAAGTCTTCGTTTTTGTACTTTAATATTTTAAACCTTCTACGGGAATTTTTTTTGATGTTGACACTTGTTGATAGACACCGCAGACAAGTGAACTCCGATGGTGACTGAAAGTACCGACGTAAGCCAGTTAGCAACAGACTGCTTGTTTATTTGCTATAAGCTAACATTTGAGGTGGTAACTAGTGTTACGGTCAGTAGACAAAGGGTTGTTCTTTTTGTACTTTAATATTTTGTCTGCTATTTATTGTCTGCTATAAATAGGATGAAAATTTAATTGTCTCATCATAGTTTAATCATGAGCCCCCCGAAGACGCATCACAAGTCGGACAAGGATAAAGACTCGGCCTCGGCCAAGAAGTCCAAGAGGAGCCCGACCCTCAACGTCAAGCTGCCGTCCAAAGACACGTGGACCCCCAAGTCCTCAAGAAAGAGGTCTCCGCCACCGTCAGATGATGATGATGATGATGACGACTTTCATCACACCACCTACCGGCACAAGCCTACCAGATCACCGATCTGGAACTTCTTCAAGAAGGAGGCTGTGAAGAAAGGTGCGAAGGAAAGAGAAGTTCGAGCTCTTTGCCAAGTCGAGGATTGTGGCCAGTCCATTGCCCGGCCTCAGGGAACCCCCAAGGAATGGTCTGCCACATCATGTCGAAGCATCCGGACGTTTCTAAGCAGTTTCTGAACCAGAAGGCCAAGTTGGAGACTGAAAAGGTGAGTTAGACTCAGTTTGACGCAACCTTCACTAAACTTCGTTTAAACTTTGCTACACTTCGCAATATCTTGCCATATACTTTGATATAGATCGCTTAGTACTTCCAAATACTGTGCATGAACATCATTATACTTTGCAATAGTTTGTTGGAAATGAAGCTCAACTGTTTTTTTCTTTATTTTCTTTCCCAGAAGAAGCAGCAGCAGTCCCAGTCCAGCTCTTGGCGAGTCAAGTTCGAGGAGTCATCCAAAACCTCTTCAAGAAGGCTATCAGTGACCCCGATCACCCAGTACTACAAGTCCGGCGGCAGCGCCAGCGCTCCCAAGAAGTACAACCCGAACAGTCCTCTCCAGCTGAGGACAATTACAAGTTGTTACCTTCTTACTTGAAAGATAATTTTGATTTTACTTTGCTATACTTCGCCTAATCTTCGCTATTCTTTGTTATATATTGCTATTTTTCGATTAAAAATCACTATAATTTGGATATATCGCTAATACCTTCGCTATTATTCCAGGTATTCTCAGTCGCTGGACCCGAAAATCAACATCCCCAGGCAGATCATGTTTCCCAGGCACATCTGTACCCTCCTCTTCAAGAATGTAGAGGAAGCCATGGAGAAGAAGCTCGCCAAGGACCTGGCCAACCTCATGGGAGTTGGATTCACCAGTGACATGTGGACCAGCCGCTCCAACCAGGGGTACCTGAGTTTGTCGACACCCAGGAGCTCACGGCGGGGGCCTACTCCCCTCTGACTGGAGGCAGCCGGACCAGTTCCGGCACCAGGTCCAGGTCCAGAAACCCGGTCTCAGAGACAGAGTCAGAGGAGGAGCCTAATTTCCTTTGAGAAAACACGGTTTTTTATATTTACAATTCCAAAGCTCATGAAAAACTCATCTCTTGTCAAATAAAAGTTCTTTCATGGTCAAAAAATAATTTATTTCGGAATTCGTTTTATTTCAGCGAAGAAAGGCGAATTTAAACGAATATTAGCGAATTATAGCAAATTAAAGCAAGGTTTTTTGTCGAAAACGAAGTTTTTGGGTTACATCGAAGTTGAGCGAAGATTATTCGCTAATATTCGTTATGGCGAAGTGCGAATATTCGCTTCGCTTCGCCATTGCGAAGTGCTTTGCTTTGATACTATTCGCTATCGCGAAGGGCCGTTAGGGCACTTCGAAAATTCGCTTCGCACTTCGCTTCGCTCCAAAAA
>JACCGJ010002937.1:0-28912 GCA_013407085.1 Atriophallophorus winterbourni | reverse complement strand
GGAATAACGATATTCTCACAAACGTTCTGACATCTGATTGGTTGGTTATTTGATTGGCTAAAATTATTCTCACAAACGTTCTGACATCTGATTGGTCGGTTATTTGATTGGCTAAAATTATTCATTCTGGGTCAAATAAAACTCCTCGCAAAGTGATCAGGGATTACTTTGGTAATTATGAGCGCTAACGATATCACTGAGCTTTTTCAGCATACTATTTGTGACCGGTTGTTCGAAAGTCTCGAGGAATTGAACCACATGCTGGCAGAATTCACTCGAGTTTCCGGAACCCACTATTCCAAACGATCTTCGAAAAGAAATTCAGCGGGCGAGCTGACATTCATGAAATATGAGTGTCAACGAAAAGGATCCGTACAGAGGCCTACACGTGGAATTCGTCGTCGAACTTCCACCGCAACCCATTGCGAAGCGTTTTTCACAATTGGTCGCCATGGTGTGCAATTTCGGATTACTACTAGTAACATGGTCCATAACCATGAATTACTAACTGGTGAAGCCGGATCGTGGCACTCCCGCAACAGACGACTCACTCCTTCGGAACTGGATGCCATTCAGCCGATGCTTGAAAGCGGGGCCTCGTCGTTCAATATTCGGTATTATGTGAAAACTAGTTTCGAAAAGAATATTACTGGCTGGGATGTTGAGAATATGCGTCGTCGAGATCTGGAAGGACGAAACAATCCAAGTAATCGTTGTTGAAATGCAATTAAAATAAAATAATAATTAGTGAATATACTTATAACAATCCATTTTTCATAGCCTATATTAGCCGCATGGAAGCTGAACTGAACGTCGATGGAAAGGCAAGGGTACTGCTGGACGAAACAGACAAGATGACGCATTTCATGTTCAGTACAAAGGAGATGCTCAGTTTGTTTACTCGTTTTTCCGATTTTATTCTAATCGATGGTACATTCCGTACTAATCGTGAAAAGTATTTCCTTTATCAATTGATGATCGTGGATGGCTGCAGGAAAAGTCTTCCTGTAGCAATAGGTTTTATGTGGCGGGAGACAGCACAGGATATCCGGACGTTCCTACTAACGTTTGTTGAATTCGTCGGTGATAGGGAAGCCGTTCGTGTTATGATGTCCGATAGCGAATGCATAAACATATTTTACCGTGATGCAGTGTGTGGTGTTCTTCTAGTGAACTGAACCAACACTCTCGCTGGAAAGCGTGAACGTCTGACAATCGATTGCACATTAATGATCTTGATTCTTCTATCCTTTTTGGTAAAACCTACTGCTTTGAATTATATCCAACGAGCAATATGATGGAGAAAATCGTACGGCTGAAAAAAAATTGTTAGCAGCAACGCAACACGAGCCCGCAACTAAATACGTAAGCTTGTATTTACGTTAATCTTCCTAATATTCTATTATACTGTATATACCTAAATTCTATACCTATCTCTCCTCCAGGTGTTGTCATCTCGTGCCTCCGGAAACATCGCAATATCAATTTGAGGGTAGAAGAATACGAGGAATAGGTTGACTGATACAAAACTTGCTTTTCAACAAATGTCAAAATATATATTTTATTCCACATCCACTGATTTTCTCAACCTACGGCAGTAAATTGGACATGGCCATATTTCATAGTGCGATCAATTGCGATAAAATTGTGTTGTGTTGAGACGAGTGAAATGTTGCTCTCTTAGCTGATTGTGCATCATGGATAACGTTCCATTAGTGAAGCTGCATGGAATTTAGTGAGCTTTTTGAACTATCATGTAGCTTGTGACTCATAAATATTTCTGCACGACATTGTACGTTGACTAACCGCTCATGATCTGTGAGCTGGACAAATAATTTCCACGTAGCTCCCCTCTCACTACATGTGGTAGAGCGTTTAGTTTCATTCGCCCCATGTAGTATATTAGCCTGTACAAGGTGCGCACTTTCGTCCAATAAGATTGCGAGTTTGCGCGAAAGCGTCACCAGCTCACTCGCTTGAATCGAAAGACAGTCTCAGCCTGAGAGATTACAGTGTATGTAATAATTTCACCACACAGAATATCAGTTTTAAATCGGTGATGGCAAATTGACACTGGTTTACAAATCTGTATCATAATTAAAACGTTACATGAATGCGTTGACATGTCAAGTAGGTCAGACAATTGCACAGTGCATTGGCAGATTTATGTGTAACCCGGACTTGTAGCTACTTTGGGGTAGAGAAATGCAGACAGTCCATGTGGAATGAAGGTCATTCCATGTAACGAGACAAATGCGATTACATAGAACAAGAGGAGATAATGAGATGTCATTAAATGTACCGAGCCAAGTAAAATGTCTCATTCCCCTTCTTACTTCATGTTGGAAATTATTCGAATTCTTATTGAATTATTACCATCATATAGATATTGTTAAGCTTGTTGCTTTGCGTACCACTTATCAAGTGATATAAGGCTCGCTGAATCACATCTTACCGTCTCCACTTTCTGACAGCAAACAGACGGAAACTAGCTTTACAGTGTATACAGTACAATCAACAGAAATTATGCATTTATCCGGATTTAATTTCACGATAAGATTCTTTCATTTGTCCTGCAAAATTATCGTTGAATTCTATCCAAATACACTAGTATACAAAATGATTCATCTACTGTTATAATATATCACATTCCGTTAATACGCAATATGCGTCTCAGTGGTCGTACAACGTTATCCACTTTCATGAAAATAGTTTACTTTTCCTACAACATCAATGTGCGTTGATTTGTTGTTGCTCCTTCGTTTGATTTAGACATTACCTTAAATAAAAGTACAGACTACGGTATACTAACAGCCGAGAGGCTGAGCTTGTTGCAAACCATTGAGATCAACATGGGAATGTTCCGAAGCGAACACACTGGCTGACAGAAAGTTGTTATTCTGAATGAAACCTGATCTAAACAGACCGTCAACTTGATACGTAAAATACAGACCAGGGTATACTACCGGCTCGGTAAGAATATCCGGTGGACGGTTAGGCTAAACGTGTTGCCAACCATTGAGGTCAACATGGAGATATTCCGAAAAAGTTGAGAGAGAACAAAGAAAATTTGAATTTGGTCTTCGGAATGAAACTTGCTCTAAGCCGACCGTAAACGTGACACATAAAATGAATATTTTGCCACATTGAAGATATACGGATAACAGACGTATCACTGTTTTGTTTCAACTAAATTACATCTGCATAGTTTGTAGTTGTCTGTAATGAATTGTATTGAATTGAATTGAGTGAAATAACCAACCGGAAAATAGATGTGAAAATAAACCACGCTCACTCGAATCACACGTTATGTATTAATTAATTTAACTTTAACAACGAGAATTCTAATAACAGCATTACTATTATTGATTGTTATTCAAACAATCATCACATCCACCGCAGTTCCCAATCGCCCTTGGATTTTTGTAATCTTGAATAGGTTTATTCATCAGTCTTTCCGATCATCTGACAGGTTCACTTGATTGTGTGTTCTCGGATGAATCCAGAGTATTAGAACGCAACTCAACTGAATCTTTGTAGATGATTTGATCTGCATGACGCTTATGCACAGTTCTTAGATGTGGCGATGTTCAATAGTGTAATTATATGCACCAAGTGCTATGCTCCATCGCTGAACCATTGCTGCGGTAGATTTTGCCAATAAAGATTTCGGATTGTAAATTAATTTCCGTGCTTCATGATCAGTTACTATACTGAATTCATGTTCAAATAAATATTTGTGTAGGCGCATGACAGCCCAGTAAACAGCAAGCGCTTCTCGATGAGACTGAGGATAACTTTGTTCTGCTTTACTTAGTCGACGTGAAATGCACAATACCGGATGACCATTTTGCTCTAAAACAGCACCAATTCCATGAGAGGAAGCATCCATGATTAAAACATAACGCAAATTTGGTGCGAATATAACTTCAGGTTCCTCAGTCGTGCAACTCAGTTTCATTAATCGAGGGTTCAGTGCCAATCTGTAATCTCCACAAACACGGGGCGTTTGTACATCTCTTTTCAAAGGTGTAACTATTGGTGTGGCCCATTTGGAGGCTGCCACTGGAACGAGAATTCCACGTCCACACAAAGAATTAATTACTTTTCGAACAGGTTCCCTTAAACCATATGCAGTCAGGCGAAGTTTCAAAAATATAGGATCACTAGTTATTTCTAAATGGACAGTTTTTATGTTCATGGCACCAGAATGAGATGTATAATGACGAATTAAATCTTGTATTGCATGAGACTAAAATTTTGATAATGAACTTGAAGACAAAAAGGAAAAGTCAATTTTGAGTGCCGCAAAGGAATTTGAGTGCAATCGGTTAAAGTAGTTTTTGGGTAACATTTCACTTCTGACACAGAAGCTTCGTCAGACCAAGGGTGATAGTCAGGACAGGAAACATGATTAAGTAGCGGTCAACCCACCACCACTTATTTGACCTAACCGCTAAACAGCCTATAGTACGCTTACCGCGTGTCACGTCTCGTGGGAATGACCAGGATCAGTGGTCGATTCTCCTACTAATGTGTATCCATATCAATCTGATACAAATGAATACGGTCAAGGTCAGTTGACACGGCGGTCCACATGCGTAAAAGTACATAACTAACAGGGTTAAGGTTAATCTATTTTTGAAGAAAAACAATAATCTAATTAACTAGTAGGTATAAGGTAAATAATAACTATTTACCGTCGCAGCAGTGCCGAGCGCCAGATTGTGATTTCTGCCCCATCCACCTTATTGGACCGCCAGTCGACCTGCCTTCGCAATTTCGACCGCCTCCGCATGTAGGCGTTCGCTATACGGTTTAATACCGCGTCCTAATATTTCCACATTGTCTAGATCGACGCTGTGGCCCATATCTAAAACATGCTCCGCCAAGGCGGAATCACGAATAAGGGATTGATATTCCCTCGTATCCCGGGGCTGTCTCCGGAAACGCTTTCGGTGTTCTTCGATTCTAGTGTGAATTTCCCTGGATTCGTATCAACGGGACCCTGATAAAACTGCAAATAGATACGGCTTTTGACATTAAAATAATCTCCAAAGCAACGTGGCAACAATTAGGATGCCCAAAATATGAAGAAACAACCCATACTGCCAGATCAGCATCTGGTAAGCAGTTAAGTTTCGTAGGTAATCTACATTGTAACTTTTCATTTCTTGGAGTGCATTCAAATGGTTATTCTTACATTACCGAAATCGATTTTTTGAATTTTCTTGGAATTGACCGGATTAATAAATTTGATTTATGGGAATTCCAATTCTGCATATTTGCGAACCATCCAGCGTTGATAACTCTTTATGTGAGCTTAGCACTTGGCCAATATCAGAAGGCCCGTGGTTACGAATCCACATTGTTTTTGCAGGTCCGATTGAAGGTATATATTACTTCGTCATTGTTGATGCAGAATCAAAGTGGCCCGAATTGTTTCCAATGAGAGTCGCTTCAACTCAATCGATGCTGTCCACGATTGTGTCCGATAACATCTCACAATTTACATCTTCTGTTTATGAACAGTTTTGCAGGTCGTACGGAATAAAGCATGTCCATTGGAGCGGGGCCTCTGAATCGGCCGTGCTCAAAATTAATGTTTTCATGCGTTTTTATTTTTTCAGTCAACACGGTATCTTTTGTTTTTGAAACGTTTTAACATGTCGCGACTGCCACATATCGTCCTGTGCTAACTGAACTGAACTGAACTGAACTGACGTTTGATGCCCCGCACGCTTTAAATGCTGCGCAATACTTTTTTGTTTTGAAGGATGGGGATTTGCTGCGCCGGTCATAAAAATGCTGAAAAAAACTTATACATAGGGGTTTAAAAATCGTGCAGCATGACTTTTCACCAACTTCCATCACAATGCCTAATGCCCGCAGACGAAACCGAAGTTGTTTCAGATTTGAATGTGACTGGAAATCTCAAATTTTACCATCAAAGTATGACGTCCCTCTTATTCGCATTGAACTTCTGTGTTTCAACTAATTTGATTATTTGAAAATTCGTTTTACCGAATAAAGTTTTCTTCTTCTTATACCACCCGCAGTCAAACGGACAGGTTAAAAGGTTTGTGAACACATTGAAGCGAGCTAGAGCCAAAGCAAAGTTAGATGTAACGTATCACGACTTCTTGGACACATTCTTATTATCTTACAGATCAACACCGATACATGCCACAGACGATAACAGGTCATCAGCAGAACTATTTTTGGGAAGGAAGTTAAGGCAGACATTTGATGCATCGAAACCAGTAACTGTGCAACAACCAAAATACATTCGTAAGATGGAGCATCAGTTTAACAAATATCATGGTGCAAAACAAAGAATGTTTAACATTGGGAATAGAGTTTATGTACGGAATATGCGATACAATATCTGTCTAGGCCTGAGCAACCTGACAGAATCTGAGCCCACGTGCAGTCAATGACTGTGCGGCACTTTGCCTGGGTCAGGCTTGTGATGTCATACATACATACATACAGATACTATTGTTAATTCTGATGCGGGTATGGTATGGTATGAAAGTAAAAACCTGATCCAGGCAAAGTGCCGCACAGTCACAGACTGCACGTGGGCTGAGATTCTGTCAGGTTGCTCAGGCCTAGACAGATATGAGAAAGAAAAAAGAACAGGAAATTGTAGTGAGACTCCAGCCGATGCGGGACAAGATGAGGACCTCCATCTCAATACCCCATGCTGTTCACTAAGCTTTAGGTTGTTTATACAAAAATGTATTACAATGCAGTGAAAAAGGTGACCCGTTCATCGCACGCGATCCATCCTTAACATTTTTTATCGAACAACTCTGATCCCGTTGTTCATTGGCAAGCATTTATATCAGCAGCACAATGCAAGCGACCCACCACAGACACCATATGGTGCTATTCATCTCAGCGAGAAGAGTAAGAGATGTAAAGATTCCTGAATTTCCACCTAGCTTCACTTAAGCGGAGTCAAAAATTAGTACGAAACCAGAATAATGCCTTATACTGTTATAGCGTCCTTTCTGGGTTCTATCCTTGTGCTAAATACTGTATCAAACTAATTATTTCACGAGTGTAAACGGATCATGGAATAATTAAGAATTCTCTGGAGATAATGGTATTCAGTGGTGTCACCAGCATCCGCGATGACTGCTTATATTTATATTCTTCGAGCTCATATCCGGCAAGTATTCATCTTCAACCACACTTTTAATGTAACAACTGTATGTATTTCAGCGTAATGTTTTTTCTCTTAACGTTTTTACCTCAACATTTTC
The DNA here is from genome assembly GCA_013407085.1 of Atriophallophorus winterbourni. Lineage (NCBI taxonomy): Eukaryota > Metazoa > Platyhelminthes > Trematoda > Plagiorchiida > Microphallidae > Atriophallophorus > Atriophallophorus winterbourni. Next base: position 21,638 of record JACCGJ010002937.1, on the reverse strand, counting down.
AGCCTAGTTAGCTATTTTCGTAACTGCCCTCTTCGCTAACCGAAATGATGATACGCTCGTTTTTCCTACCAGTGAATGCATTTAATGGTGTCCTGATAACTTCTCTCTCGTTCGTCTGCTTCAAGAGATTGGACCATGCTTTAAAAGGCTGCACTCCACCAGAACCGATTTCTAATAAAGGCCCAGATGCTGTTTGGAAATGGCGAAACATGGTTGTTTCATGCATTCATGCACTTTTAATCGGCTCATGGGATATTTTATGGTAAGCACATTTGTGGTTAAAACTATTTTTGCTCGTAGCTTTTATTATTACCCAAGTCTGATGCAAGATCTTGTTGACCACGTGGTGCCATTCACCTATTATATGGTCTGCATTTCTACGGGTAAGATACTTCATTCTTATGCGATATGTTTCAGGTTATTTTTTATTCGATTTACGGGATTTGGTTGAGCAACGAAAAATTATGAAGTTATGGGAAGTTACGCTACATCATTTTGCGGTAAGTAGATTTTTTAGGGTTATTCTTACTCGCTCTGTTATCATATTGGTCTTTGTCGGTTTATATCTTTTTGTATAGGAGTTTGCCGTGACAATCATTTTAGAGAAGTCCTGCAACATGCATCCAATTTTTTCTAATTTCTATAATCAGCGAGGCTCAATCTGTGACGCCACCGCAATTGCTTTTATTTAGAACAGAATGGGCCGAGATTATTGTTATGAATCAAGGGATGACATCGAAATAAAACAATATCATTCATTGCTCATGATCACTTTTTGATCAGATGATTGTTAATGAACGATGAAATATTGAATGACTGATGCTGAGGATTCTGCTCTAATCGAAATATGCTGAATGTATCCTGGACTTCAGAACTTCATTCCAGTACACCTCATTGTGTTTCCATCTGTTCAAAATGTAACAAACACCTCACACATGGAACAATAGCGGGTGATTGTTGATGTTTAGATTACCTCGCTGATAACACCGGCATTGCTTGAACAATTACGTTAGCCTTTAACTTTAACCTACATCATAAGAGTCGGAAATCTATGAGTGGAATGCGACTAAACCACTGGAACTCATTCTTCGCAGCTCCATCCATTGGACGTTTATCTCATATACGGACTTTTCGGATTCCGTTAACAATGACCGCCATCTTAACCTTGTGTTTCCTAATCTGAAACGAATTTCACATATCCTAAATTACTTTGTTTTACTCTGTGAGGGCATTTGGCTGTCGTTGTGATCTGGTCGCAATTGACTTTTTGAGCCTTTCCTCGCAAATTATACCAGAAAAGACTGCTATTGAACAATCGAAATCTAAGTTATCTCGTTCGAACTTTTTTGCTGTTTTTGCTTAAGATGTACCTATTTTAGGCATTGCTATGTAGATGAAAATTGTGGGATGTTTGAATGCAAGTTCTCTTATTTTGTTGTAAGTTATTGATGATCAGGACACACTTCTACGATCTGTCTGATTAATCATCAGCAAGCAACAACAAAAATCTATACAATAAAATCATTTAATTGTAATTTCATGTAGTTTTGTGTCTTTTTGATAACGCATCAAATGAAGTGCTGTTCGAAACAAATATACAGGGTTCTAAATATTTCGTGGTACTAACTGAAGGAAGAGACCTGGAGGTTTAAATATAGTTAGGAGCCTCTGCGTGGAATCCAAGTCACAACTGTTGTTAACGATTCGAAGTATTCAGCTGCTTCACTGTAACACATGGACTGTTGTATCATGCTACATTTATGATACTTGTTCATCTTTACATTTTTCTCTGAAACAAAGTGTTTTAGAGTACGATGGTGCGGTAGCTTTTTATGGGGTAAAATGTCATGCCTTTCATATCATTCACGGATACTTCATTCTTACGTGAATTACCAAAAGCAGCAGTTAAGGTGAAATATTATCTACAAGCAAACGAAACAGGTTGAACTCTTGCTTTCCTCAGTCACCACTGTCATCCTATCATCTTCGTCTACCACTCATTGTCTTCCATGTTTTTCAATGATACACTGCTTGCACAATCTATGAAAGGACAATGTATCTGCCACTGCAAGCTAGTAAAGCAACGCTTCCGTGCATCATATCTAATTTCCCTTCCATCCGTTGTTTTTCCAACCTATATTTTTACTGAATCGCCGTTTACCTCTACCTCAAACTACCAAGTATTGCACTATTTTCTGCGTTTTAATTATCCAGGTTCTCAGTGCTTTTATCTACAACATCATCACCGTGAAATACATCGCATACACCGTTGTCGCTCTGCTGGCCGAGGTCAATAGTTTCTTTTTGCACACCAGAAAGCTGATGCAAATGCACAAAGTCCCGTTCACCAACTCGGCGTACCGATTAAACGCCGTCATCAACTTGGCCACTTTCGCGTGTTGTCGGGGCTATTGTTTGTTTCGGATTTCCTACGGAATGTACATTGAACCACACAAATTCTCTCCATTCTACCTGCTCCTCCTCTCAGTCAGCATGTTGATTATGAACGTGTTAAATTCGATTTTGTTCTTGATTCTGTTGCGAAACGATTTTCTGCTTGATCGCAACGAGAAAGCATTCCATTCGACCAGAAAGAACCTAGAGTCGGAACTCTCGGCGCCTACTTTACTCTCGCCTACCGAATTCGCCGATCCGGTGCACCTGAGTTTACTGCCCGCAAGCCGAAATCGAAATCAAATTGTGATAACCGAACTCGGTTTAACTTGAACGGAACATGATATTTTACAACAAAACCTCACCGCATTTGTACAGACTAAGAATGTGTTCGTTTGCTTTTGAATGGAACCACATAAGACGTATTCATATCATTTTAAACACTCATTTGCCTTTCAACCGTGCCAACAATTCGTGCTATCTTCGTTGTTTTCCCTTTTTTGTTTTGCTTTCCACTTGTTTTTCTTCGTTGTAAATGGAACTGAAAACGCGCCATTCACGTGTTTAGTTCACCATTTTTCTGCGTTGTTAGAAACACTCATCCTTAATGAATCCATCTATAGTTTCGGATACACGCGTGCTGTTTATGTGTCGTATTGAACCAGTTGGATTCAATGTTCAAATTTTTTGTTTCAAGGATTTCAATAGATTTTGATTTCTTGTACATTTGAACTACATGAGAATACGGTCAGTGTCACACACGACTTGAACAATTGGTCTACCCTCATTATAGTTTACCTTGCAAAGATGTTATTTTTGAGCAAGATTCATTGTTTTTGCATCGACAAACAAATCGTGCTCTATCCAGGGTGAGTATTGATCATCTGACATTAAAACGACACCACACCTGGTTTTCCTTATGCTTTACTGTTGTCCTTGGTGGGTTATTCTTTTTGTGTCTGCTCTACTACACTCCCTTGCCAACCATGTGTGACGCAAGAATGAAATCACACGTCTAGAGTCATGAAAACCTGCACTCAAACTTTACGTAGGATGCGATTTTGTCAAGTTCTGCAGGAGCATACTGCGATAATATTACTTTGGAATCATCTCTTCTGCCCTGATACGCCAACTGCTTTTGGCAGATCGATAATTAAATAGTTGTGAGATTAAAATCAAAAAGATACACAATAGTGGAGGTTCATATGTAAATCATCTCAACCTGCACGTACCTCTCTTCCGGTAGGCTTCCCCAAAGGTCAATCCGAAGGCGAAGTGAAGTCGCGGGTTGCTCGTACACGTAGCGCGTTTCCGCAGTCAATGCACTGAGACGCGGGTCTGGGTTTTGTATTGAAACTAACGTTCGTGTTTTCCAAGCCGCATTCCTTTATAAACCACTTTATTGATGCTAGGCATGGCCCTCAAGGTCATAGCATATACGATCTTTGGTGACGTATGACAACTGATGCCTCAGGACAATCTTGAGCTTCTGGTCCACTTGCCAGGTACCTAACGCCTCCTTTCAGACACACTGCAGCGGAATACCTCGGCTCCGCGTTTACATTCAGTAGCGAAGACTGCCGTGGTTTGGCCACGTCATCCATAAGGCAGACGAAAAAAGCTTGTCCTCAACCCTACAACCACCTGTAATAAAAGAAGGCGGTCAACCAGGGTATTAGCTATGAAGGATCACGTAAAATCACTGGTACTGCGTATCAGCTACGGCTTTTTAAATTGCAAACATGAATGGATAACTACATGCAATGATCTTTCCTGCAATCGGCGCGCGTGAGCTGGTATGATTAGAATCATCAACCGAGCCAGCTAATCCATCTTTTCTGTCAGTCACATAAGTCACAGTGAAGTAAAGTCATTCAACTCCTAACTAATCACGAGTGTTTTTTTCTAATTTCATATTACCTAGCATTTGAAGCTTTTATTTTCTATTTAATTTTCGGTATACTTCACATTTAACAATTTTTTGAGGTTCGTGGTAATTTTCTGCTTCAGCATCAAATCCTTTGATAATCTGAAATATCACACAGCATGTTCTTGCTCGATTTTTCACTGTGAGTGCTGCTAGAAATCAATCATTTAGAGTTTCAGTCGTCTACACTTCGTTAGTCCTCATACAATCACACATTTACTCTCTACATATTTGATTTACGATAGATTTACTCTACGTGATTCACTGGTATGGGGTTTCGCTCGGCGTTTTGACTCAATCGAACGCTAACTTTTCTACCGTCTTTTCTACTGTCTCCACGTGATGACGGTAAACAGCCAGAAACCGGTAGTGGTGTGTAAGACATGGGGATGTGAGCACCACAATACAAAGGTCACTCACGTTTAGAAAATCTGGTGTTTGCCCAAATTTGGGGATGGTATAAACTATGTAAGTTAACATGTGAGCCAGAATACCCCGGGTTGTGTTCATTAGGTTTTAAGGTGAAGTTTTGTCACCAAACTAGCCTCAATACTGCGAATTGACTAGTACTGTAGTGTAATGTCTGTTGTATTACTGCTATTTAACACTGCGGCGCTCGTATTGGTCTTTTTGTTTGAGAAATCAGAAGTACAGAGTAATACCGAGTGAGGGGATTACATGTTTAAAATTGACCGGTTTTGTTATAAGTACGGGGATGTGAGTAAGTACGAAACATAGTTTTACTGTATACGATTTTGTATTTTCATTTCAAAACGAGATGACATGTAGCGTAAAATGTTTAGATATACACATAAACCTTACGACTAGCTTTCATCCATATGATGTAAAGATGTCTATTGGACCTCACCTTCTGCGAGTAGAACTTGACCTGTGGTGATCTTCGTCAAAATTGTACCCCTCTAAAGTGTTATGCCAACAAGCTGTGCTATCGTATGCAGGTTGCTTTCATTCCTGATACGTGTCCAATTATTGCATGTTTCAGCATTTTTCAGTCACTAGCCATTTGAACATAATAGCTATTGACATATATTTATATTACGAAAAACTCCTTCTGAATACGAGTAATTGAAATGTCTTATCTTATAACATAAATCATGATCAGTGAATACCGGATCCCTAAATTCAAACAGTTCGGTCTTGAACTCCACTACGTGACCACAGTAAGCCAGTTTCTGACAATCGGTAACAACCCAAATTGGCAATATCCCAGAATAATACGCTTTTGGAGGTCATTGGTAAGCTATCTTTCTTGGACAGACTGCGTAGATAGCGAGCTCAGATCGCGTGTGGATTATGAAAAGCTGTTCCGCCAAAACCAACTATTCTTGCTTACCGAACAAGCCAGACTGTTTTTTCCTCATGGTGCATAATGTAATCTTAAAAAATTTTATTTCGTTAAACAACAAACAATAACTGCAAACTGGTGACGCTTTGATATAATCTCCAAACGGGTCCGTTGATCTGCATTAAACGTATCATTCCAGCCAATGTTAATGTTTACAGTATCTATCTGCCTCGTGAGAATCGTTTATTCTACCCAAATCGATATCAAATTAATAGCATTCTTTCTTGGCGGCTTGACAAATAGTTTTCACGTGTCACTTTCTTTCGTCGCCCGATCACTATGTTTGCTTGCAAAGAAAACTTGCCGCCAAAATCACGTTCTGGCATTGATTCAAGGTTTTTAATGGTCTAAAACGCAACAAGCTTAACAATAAACATAGGATGGTAAAAATTGCAATGTTAGTGTATAAAACAAGATAAGGGATTCGATTAAGCAGTATATAAGTGCTCGGGAAACGAATAATTGAATAAAAATTCTTCCTATCTGGTTTTAAAGTCATGCAAGCTAGTGGAGTGAGCCACGGTCGAAATTAAACTGTTCCTAGTAAAACCGACACAGACAGAATGAAAATACTTTCTACAGTTCAGATGGGAATGGAGTACAACCAGGACATATTCATGGGTTCAATAATTTATCGTATTCATTCGAGTGAATAAATCCTGTAAGGGATGGTCTGGGCAAAGGAATATTTTGTAAAGTAAGATGAGGTCTCTTCTGATTCGTCGATAGGGAAAGTCGAACAAATTATGTTGTGCTATCCTTTCTTTTTAAGGTTTGTTTCGGATGCTGAGAACTAGTTTTGTTAAGCGGTGATTGTTTCGCTGCCTAATTTAAAATCCTTCTTTAGCCACGGAGTCCATGATTGGTTTCAAATATGTATTAATGATCATTGGGAATATCGTGTGCGAAAATTTTCCAAATACCCGTTTGAGTAGATTTAGGAAACCCGTTGCTTTTTTTGAAGGCAGTGTTAGTTTGAAGTGGAGCATATCCAGACAACCAAATCATTTTCTTTACTGCATTTACCAAGGACATGTGAACCTATGTGGTATGTGAACTCTACTCGATTCCCTACATTCATGAACCTGCATTTGTTGAAGTTAAACGGCAATTTTCAACTACCAGCTGTGAACCGTAACAAGATGTTTTTTGTAATATAGATGTCGTCGGCAACTAACGAAATGTTACATCGAACAATTTCGGCTACTTCATTGACATAAACCAGAAAGAGGATTTGACCAAGGAACGAACCTTGGGAAACTCCGCTAGGTGCTGTGATTGGTTTTGATAGTGCACCATCAACACATACCTTGGTAGTGCGATTTGCTAGGTAGTCCTTTAGCCAAATCAACAACTTTCCGCTCATTACAAGCCTTTTGAGCTTCTGCAGTAGTATGCTATGGTTAACACCATCAAATGCGTTGGATATATCTAGGTAGCAGGCGTGTATTGCTTGCCTATTATCTACCGATTGTGCCCAATCATCCATCGTTATCAGTAAATTAGATAAACAGGAATAATTCCATCTAAATCCATGCTGTTTTTCTGAAAGCAACTGATTATTTTCGAAATGTTCTATTCGATCGTCAGGAATGAGGCGCTCAATTAATTTGGAAATCACAGGTTACAAAGTAACGGGTCAGTAATCAGAAACATTGGAGCTATTTACACCTCTTTAATAGGAGAAATTATTCCGTGTTTCCAATCTGTAGAAATCACTCCATTTGCCAGTGTTTGTTTGAACAGGGATGTGAGTGGTTTGTATCACAAATTCGCACATTGTGTCAATATTAGCGGGGTTATTTCGTCGGTCCCAGGAGACTTTCCAGATTTAGATTAAATAATGCTTGAAGGATGTGTTTCGACGTGACATTTGTTTCACTCAAGACAACCGTGGTTGAAATGTTTTGATTTAGGATGTCAATTGCATGTGCTCCCGGGCTTAATACATATGAATAAAACGTTGCTAAAGATTCACCGGTTTCTGATGCCGTTGTTGTTGATCCAGCTGACGTGTTCACGGACGAAACTCCATGTTTCACCTTAGCTTGATTGCTAACCATAAGATTAAGTATTTTGGGGTTGAGCTCCATTAACTCACTGAATGCGCGTTCGATGGGGTGTTCTGAGTGAATGGTCTTACTCTGCAGATTCGGTAAATTGAAGTCACCCATAATTAAAAAACAAGTGTATCTGGAAGTAACCGTGCGAATTCTGTCGAATAGCGCTAGACTGTAAGTTTCCTGTGCAGACGGTGGGTGATATACTACACCCAAAACCTTGTCTTCGTGGTTAGCTAATCAGACTAAGCACCAGTGTGTATCCAGTAACACAATGTCTGGATCCGTAATCTCACAGCACAGGTTTTGACTATAATACAAAGCTCCTCCTCTTGTTTCACGGTCATGGCGAATAAGTGATTTGTCAGGAAATTCTAGTTCAGTATTTGTGTGGTGAGGCTAAAGCCACGGTTCCGTTACGGCGATGATGTCTGGTGAACAATTAAGAAAAACTACACGTAGTTTACCGATTTTGTTTCCCAGACATTGATCGTTGGTGTAGAGGCATTTTATAGTATTTTTTTCTCAAAAAGGATATAATGTAGGAAAGGAGGCCATCGGAATGCAGAATATCTGTTAGGCCGACTCCTCTACAGTCGGCATTTCAAGGTTTTTTGCTGGCAAGAATCCTGATCTATAGTGCCAGCTGCATTTGTTTCTGACATGTCAATTACTGATTGACTTGGCCGTGTTTCTATTGGACGTTGTGTTCCATCTATCTGACCGACATGAATCTTCGATGCACTTAGTCTAATTTCTCGTGGCATTAGTCTGCGGCCATTTTTCCAACGCGTTTTGACTGTGTTCAATATACATGTACGTAAGAATGTTATTTTAAGAGACTTGGGACCGATGACCTTGAATTCGTATATTTGGGGATGCCGAACGTGTCCATCACAGATACATCATGCAAGCCAAGTATATCACTGCGGAATCTCCATTGTAGCTGATTGTGTTTGCGCTTCACTGCTTTATCAGCTTCCGGGACTCCAAAAGGATTAAATTCGTTCATCCCTATGCTTCCTTTGGGCTTGTTGCGGGGCGTTTAGGGCCCTTCCCCAGTAGGGGACATCAGCGTATGTCCTTGCTGTTGTCTCCGAACACTCCCTAAGCAGGAGAACAGTGAATAGTAAAATGTTTTCTAGCTCCCTTTCAAAGCTGACCGTGATTGTAAGCAGTCTTGGCTGGTCCAGATTTGATGAAGTAAGTTTACAAATCAGCCGTATCAATGAGAGTGGTTCAACTGGTCCAAGTCTATGTTGCTGCAAAACCTTTTCCATTCTTTATCAGGCTTTAGCCAGTCACCTAGTAAGGTGGCACTCGTTTCCTTTACGTTGGTGCAAATCACGCTTAGTCCATGGAGCTAATGTACTCTGTGTGCCTGTCGCTTTTGCTGGTTGCGGGACGTTTCAACTGCCTTAGATCGAATACCTATCGTGTCGACTTTAGGAGTAATTAGCACCGTGACTTTTGGTTTTAAACCTGAGGGTTTTCGCTTAACCTTCAGATGAGCAGGTGGCTTTGCTACTGTAACATCTTGCGGACCAGGGAATTTCTGTTGCAGACAGTCCTGTAACAGTCGCATTTGTAAACGTGGCTTCTTGATGAAAAGAACGCTTTTCAAGACGCTCCAATGCCATCAACGTTTGTATGCCGAGCTCTAAACTCAGCATTCAATCACACAGGTTTCTTTGCTGGACACTTGTTCGAGCCGCTAAAACTGCGTTTGGTTTAGTTCAACCATTTTCACACACGTAGCAGCCACCAGGCATGTTTTCATCATTCGGGATCGATATCGCATCCCGGGTCAATGATTTATCACATTTTGCGTGACACATGTTGGAGTACTTGCTACACGTGACAGATTCGACTTTACCACTGACGACTTTCTTGCAGACGGCGCATGTTTCGCGAACATCAGATCATTTCATGTTTATGGGGTAAACCAAAAGTACAAATCAAAGCACAAAAATCGATACGGCTGTGTGGAGTTGACGGAAAGTGACGATTTTTAGGAATGTTTAGTCAACCGAATTAGCCGCGAATTTGTCAGCCCGACTTTGAGAATATTGGTGTGAAATTGGTTTCACGTTGAGTATTTCTCCCAGTAGTTCCCGACAGTGGTAAAAGGCGATGGGTTGACCTAACAGCAGAAACACAAAAGGGATTCAAATAAACGAACGAACTGCAAAAAATCCACGGGTGACGCATAGAAAGAACGACATGTTGTAGATTGATAATTCTTGTATGATAGATATTTAAATATCAAACTGATCGGTTAAAAATTCTGAAAGTTATATCCAAAAATATCGGAGCTCAAAATAATTCTAACCGCACGTCACGATTTCTGTATGCAGATGATGAGTCTGTACATACCATGAAATATGAATACATCGCTTTCCAGCAAATCATAGGTTTAAGCATTTGACAATAAATTTAGCAATCCAATGAGCGTGAACGAAAAATATGCTTTATTCAATAAAATTTCATTAGAAATTAATTTTTTATGAATTAGAATAGATCTCCTTAATGCGGCTCTTTGCGAACACTGAACTGTAACATGTGAGTCACTGCAAGGTGAATTTTCATGTGTTACCTCGATAATATTTTAACGGAGAATGATGAAAAATGCAGTTGATACATTCGATAGATTGTGCAGCGTTGGATAGTAGTGTCATTCACGCATGAAACCTGAACTGATTGTAGAATTGTCAAACACTGGCTAGTGACCAAGTCTCATCATCGTATTTCGATATCATATAGAGCTGGTGAAAATATGTTATGACATTGTTGTCAGTTGTTGTAGATAAATTAGCTTAAGGTGAACGATAATGCAGCAAGATAAAAACAAGATGCCATCTCTAGTTGCACATCGCAGAAAGATAATGTATCGCATTCCTCAATAATGTTTTTTCAAGAACAAACTTTCAATGCACGCGCCGGGGGAATAGTAGGACACCAGATAGCACGCACATCAAGTTATCAACTAATTCAGGAATGGATCTGTCAGTTAGTATTAATGGCTTACTATCTTTTAAAAACAAGTACCTAATTTTGATAAAAATGTTCTGTGGGACTTAAATCGATTGTGTTTGAACGCACTGTTATTTAACTAATTCCGACCTTGTGATACACATAATCATGGATAAACACGTAGATTTTCGAATTACGTAGGATGCCGCCTCGCAATACTGACGCCCACCCACGCTCTCTTGAAATGATTGTCCTTTAACGAGATTAGTTTGGCAAACGTGAAAATATTAACATGTTGCATAACATATCAACGAAATCATACGATAATTTACAAGTTAGTTGTATGTAATGAAACAGCAAAAGCGAGTATATATTGGGATTCGTTACGAGTTATTGATTAGGAGTTCGAGAAATTACCATACTGTCAGCGCATAAAGAGTATACATGTCAAGAATGGTCATTACAAAATTAGATCGACACAATGTTACACAACGACGGATACGGAGTGACCTGCTGTTGGTATTCAAAATTCTGCATGCTGAAAATCATCCCATAAAATACTTACTAAAACCAAATGGACTTACTCGAACACGAAAACATTCAAAGGCTTTGAGCATTGCACGTTCTCGATTTGATATTCGTCGCATTTTTATCGCTAAGAATTAGTTTCACTTGGAACATTTCCCGGAAGAAATCACACGCTCGGAATCTGTTGAGGTTTTCTCTTCTAAACGAACCATGCGGTATGTGACTGTCCCTAATAATTTTACGAAGATTTTATATTTTTAATCGATATATCGCGTCATCCTACGGTTATTGTTAAGCTTACTGCTTTTTCGACCATGAAACTTTCTGAATTCTGAGTACAAACAATTATGGCAAATTCGAGAACTCCACGGTGAGTGATCATGAAATGTATGGATACGTGAGAGCAAGTACAATCATTTCGATTTTTCGACGTTATCGATTGAGAGAGCTACATGAATTTTTACTTTTGGATGAAACCTGAACAATTGCAAAGACAATCTAGATTAAGATGATAAATTATTTGTTGACGTGGTTTGTCAAAAGAAAGTCGCATGATTAATTTCTCACACACGTGATGAAACGATTCCCTTTTGTGAAAAACAGATCGTTGATTGTGGGTTGGTACCGATCATAATGAATTAATAAAACACAATTAATGACATTCAGTCATTGAATCTAGTTTCAACCACTAATATTTTTATTGAACATCTAGTGTAGCGCATGAACCTGATGATTGAAAAATGGTCAAGGATATGCGATCGGCCTTCTTCAATCGACTCAGTCACGGATTTACATTTTAGTTTCGCGATGATACAATTTATATTTTTTATTTACGTGAGGTCGGAAGTAATACACGTTCTCTGCGTTTCCTGTGAAACATGAATCTAGTACACCTACATTGTAGACCATCAGTGCTGCATTCGAATCCGATTCGCTGTTACATTGAACTCGTGAAGACGCATGCTCTACCGATCCGTTCGTTGAGTTTAACGCCCAGCGAGAGTTTATCCGTAACACTAGAACCGACGAGGAGTTTTTGAATAAATGCAGCAGTGCAAAACGGTGCTCATGTCAGACAATTTATTTTTGTGTGGAAAGGATTTGAGCTCAGGTCAAGATGACAGTTAGGCAAAAACTTTAAATGCTGAAGCAAAGTAATCCCCTTTGCAAAGAAATTTGAATACTATCTGTTATGGCAGGTAACGTTTCACTTCTGACATAAAAGTTTCGCCAGACCAAGGGTCAAGATCTATCATTTTTGTCCTGACGAAAATTCTGTTTCAGAAGTGAAACGTTACCCAAAACCTGATACAACCGATTGCACTCAAATTTGTGAACATACGATCGGTACCAAACATATTCCAATCGAAAGTAGTCCTTAATTACTTGCTACGTTCTTTACAGTGAATATTCACTAGTGTATCGACAGAAACCACTGAATTCGGAGAATATGCCACGGATAATCTGCGAACCATAACCAGAGAAGTTTTCACAATAGATGAATTTAATGATAGAAGGTACATTAACGTAGTATGTTATGTTTGAAGTTTAGGTTTACAGTACATAACACTTTCAAACCCAGATCAACAGTGCGTATGTGGTTTACATTTATGCCGGATTACCGTTTTGTCAACGATTTGGTTCATACCATGATTTAAAGGTATATTTTTGTGTTAAACTCGCGTCCATGTTTCAATGAAATTGTTTTCGCACGTCAGATAAACTTAAGAAAACGTTTATACTTCCTGTTGAACTGCTCTCATTTCTAGACACTAAAATTAAACAACGTTGACAAGGAGAGCTAAATCTTTCAATTTAAATTGGCGAGGCTGGAAATAATTGATTCCATCATTATTCATAAGCACACATGTTTTCACGTAGCCTTGCAGTGAATTATGACAAACTGAATTCTGGCCAAGTGTATAATTCCAATATTTTCGTGTGTAATAAACCTTATCATAAGTATCGGGATTCCATTTTATTCAGACTTCTTGCTGCAACACTGTGATTGGTCATTCGTCGTCACAAATTGTTTCGCAGTCCTTTGTAAAACCAAGTGTGCTGGTGCGATTTCGTTGAAATAAACCCAAGGCTGTTTATTGGTGTAGGTGCATAGTGTGTGGAGAATGGTTTACCCTCATTTCGTGTGAGACCAAAATAGAAACTCGTGTTTGCGCGTGTGGTTCGATTATAATGTTTTGGTGGTCTGATATGGTTTACGTAGACCATGGATACTACATTCCTAAGTGATTTATTTGTCAATGGGTCGATAAAATTCAGCCTATCATTGGTATGTGTTTGCTAACGTATACATATTTATATTAATGTAAGGTAGGGCAAATGTTTTAAGGTTAAACTCGATAAACCACATAAAACCACTTGAAAAGAATTAGACACAAATGTTGATGTAGAATGAATTCAATTACAGAATTTGCTCAATCATTAGCAATCAGCACAAACTCAAATATAGGGTTTTAAGGTTGTCATAGTGAGCGAATTCGGAATAAGCTCTCGATTACAAAAATGCTCTAATGGCACGCGTCTCATATAGCCTCTGACAGCCACATCCAGTTCCTTGCTGCAAGCGTGGTCCTGTGTGACCCGGTGGAGCCGCCAGACTGACTGGAGCCTTAAAACCAGCTTAATTCAGGTAGGTGGAGCTCGTAGTCCATGAAGCCAGTCATCTGGAAAGAAAAACCCTCATTTCGAACGAGCAACGGCACTGTGGGATTCATTGAAAAGACTTCGGGAGTTAACCCCGAGGAAAATCCCTCGTTAGGTAATCCTAAGTTGTATTTAACTTTGTCCTGCCAACTCCTACGACGAAATCGCTATCTAAATGTATCAACTTAGGTGTCCTCTGCTTCCAGCTCTGTCGTGGATAGGAAGCACTCACTGCACGGTCACCTCTTGGTCTCCATATTGAAGTGGCCTGGCGTAATTATCAGCTCACCAAATGAGTGGACACCATTCCGCGTCACTAGATACTGACACAGACAGCAGCAGATACCTGGTTAAAAGCATTGGCTCGACTGGCGCAGAGCTTAGAGCCCGGGGCTGCTTTCGACGGTTGGAGAGATCATCCGGTCTTATTGGACTGTTACTTTTCACCTCAAGCTGGGCAGCCTAAGCCCAAATGGAACCCTCTCGCAACGATGCCAGGAAATTAGGAACAAACCGAAAAGCAGACTGTATTTTTCCGCACCAGTTAAGTAAACTGCTAGCACACACAGATAAGCTTTGAAATTGGTTCATGCTTCCTGGAGTTTGTGGTGACGTCTCGAACAGCAGAGACGTAAGAAAATCAACTGTTATTAACAATTAGCTGAAACACCTGTTCAGAGCGAAATAAAAGCCACATGGTAGCCAGTCTCTGGAAGATTTTAGCAACCATGTAAATTAACGAAGATCAAGAGCTACCAGAATGATGATAGATGTCAAGTTGCAAGACTTGCGAGAGCTGAGTATAGGCGAGATTCAGCCAATTTGAAGAAATACATCTTTGGCGAGAGGAGCAAGTGAGGTTTTTGTTGACAATGTGATGGACTACGCCATGTTTGACGGTTTCCAAAAATTTAAAAAGTCATTTCAATTCAGCGTAGGATCTGACGAGGTTGGCAAAGCGGTTTTTAAGAATGTTGGGTAGAACTCTAATCGAATTGATAGCCTTTGCTTTACTTGTAGAAGGCAAAGTAGCATTGTCAGTGAAGATTAACGACGAGAGTGAAATGAGTAAGGAAAACCATTCCTATGAGGACCCATTGGAATTAATGTTCTATCTTCTGTGGTTCACGAGTTATCGCGGATTAATTGTTCAATGCCAAAATCTTGCCACCGAACACAGTCAAATCACTCAATCGACAAAACACCCATTATCGATCAACCGGCAAGCCCTATGCAACCCACAAACATGTGCAAACGTAGTTCATACTTCAAGCGCATGCGGATCCTGATCTTACTGTCCCTACCTGATGAGTGCAAACAGCACGAAACCGGTCGTTGGGTGTGAATGACGGAAAAGCATGCAAATGAATATGTAGTTCATAGTTGTTCTCGGAGCTGGTATGACGTCTCGTCATCAAACTAGATGACATCATCAGCGAAACATTTTTTCGAAGCAACTGGCGGTGGGCATAATTCGAATTTATCTGCTGCGTTGCGATCTCATCTACTGTGATCTACTGATTTATTCAAACTCTTCAGAAAAAATGGATACCCAAAGGAGTTTATCATTCACAACACGGACTCGACAAACAAATCGCATGTGAACAACACGAAAACGGCAAGTTTAACACTACACTATATACAACATAACTCGCAGATTACCGTAAGAATACTACGCCCACTTGGAATTAGTGTAGCACACAATCCAGCTTCAACAGTGAGAAGCCAACTCGTCAAGGTCAAGGACACGTTTGCTAAATAGGAAAGAAACAACGTCGAGAACAGAATCCCGTGTTCCGATTGTGAGAATTATATCGGAAACCTCCGGAAGAAGGCTAGAAACAAGGATAGATGAACACGAACTAGCTACACGACGACATGACAACAAATCATTAATATCGGTACACATGGATCGAGAAGGACACGAATGTGTGAATGACGGAAAAGCATGCAAATGAATATTTTGACACGAATTCAATTGTGTTAGATCATAAATAATCGCCGAAGGCAGAACTTTTCACGTTCGAGAGTTCCTTGAAGCGTGGTATTCGACACCCCAATCAATCAATGGACACATTCAATTGGATGAGGTCTATATACCAATGAGAACACGCCAACGAGGACAAACAAGGATTCTAGCCAATCACAGTAGATGAGGTCGCAACGCAGCAGATAAATTCGAATGATGCCCACCGCCCAGTTGCTTCGAAAAATGTTTCGCTGATTATGTCATCTAGTTTGATGACGAAAAATCCGCAATCAACCATACCAGCTCGGAGAACAACTACGAACTACAATACGGTACATGAGCTACAAGTTTTCAAAACTATTTCAAACATGTGCGAGCGTGTCACGAGATCCACTGCCCAGACAAAGAAAACAATTGATCCAGCTGTGATCGTGAGGAGTATTCATGCGACGGCGACTAGGAATCGGTGTGACTTCTACATCACGTGTTTAGATTCGATAAGCGCTGTTTCAGTTAAATCTACTTTCTACGGGTTCTCATATGATGATAATTTGACTGATGATTGTGTGAGGATTGTGAACGATTAAAAACACCCATCTGCTTGCTATGCTTGTACTAGCTGTAGACATTCCAATAAAGACGTCCGTCACAACAGTAAAGAATTGACTGTAGGTAAAGAACCTAATGAAATGGAGAGTAAACTTTCATACCCGGAAAACAGGTTTGCAAAATGAGAAATTCAATGGAGCTATTGATCAAACCAACAACAAAGGATCCACAACATTCAAATTCATTTTTAGACACCGCTAGTGCCCCTTAATATTCTTTAATATTGATACAAGACACTAAAGAGATAAATACAACAGAGTCAAAACAAAGCCATCCTCCTGAAGTGTTGTGTTTGAGAAATCAGCTTCAAAAAAGGTCTCGCTCAGCATTATCTGTACCAATGTACCAGAGGCATCTGAGACACTATTTTCGAATAGACCGCAGCATGATTTAACCTAATGGTCAAAACTGTGCACTAGGATGATTCTAAAAACAAACAATCCGGTTTCACCGAATCGCTTAACTCGTGCTCCCAAAGCGCCGCACGAAGATAAACCGAGATTGCTCATGGTAGTGTTGCAAAGTGAAAAAGAACTAGAAGATATACTTTTATCTGCATACTTGCTGCGAGATGGTGAAGAAAACACACCACGTATTTTTGTTGACATAACCTGGTCAGAACGGGCAAAATTAGCAGTAAATAGGACCATTTGGAAAGTACACGGCGCGACAATCGTAGTCTTATAAACTTAAACATTCCTGAAGCTGCTGATAGTCCAGATGCAAAGTGCAACTCCAACCACGACATACAACAATGAATGTTTATTAGTGACGCTATGCAAACGAATAATACAGCTGTTATCAATACAAAAGACAGCCATCACCAAAATACGAAGGAAAAGCTCCGTGCATCGAAGGAAACTATACATCATGACCCCATGGATTTACATGTGCCATCCAACAGATTGAAATCAGTTTCTGCCCAATGGATTTTTACCTGATTCCTGAACTGCTTACTAAGCAAGCAAATCCCGTTTTTACTATCTTTGTTATTCGTAATTCCCATATTATTCTGTGGATTTTTGTAAAGCTATATGCTTTTTAGACTATTAAATTGAATTGAATTGAATCAGCCAGTAGTTACCACCATAATCTTTAGTATTATATTAAACAATATGATATTTACGAAGCTATGTGATTTATGTGACCACAAATTCTTGAATATTGATTTATTGTTGCTGAGTTCATACAGAACAAAAATGATTCAAAAATGAATACATGAATTGTTATTTGGAGATTTAAAAATTAATGATATTGAAAATATTTGTCAAATGTGAAGATTCATGCGCAAGGCGAAAGACATGTGAAACATTTTCATTCTTCAAGCTATTTGGCAACAGGGCGTCGAAAAATGAGATGAGAAAACAATCCTTGTGCTTACAAGGGCTATTTCACTAGAACTGATTACAATTTCTGTCGTAGATACAGCGATCGACTATTCAAATTTTCAAACAAAAGAATTCAACAATAATTTTGGTCGTGTACAATAATGCGCTCAGAGAAGTACAGATTTCGCATCCAGAGTATGTTATCCAGTGGTTCACAGGTTTCGATAATCTACATTAAGTTGCTAGTAACAGAATATTTAGCAGAAGCGGATCTTCCACGATTATGATGAAAGTACAAAATTTATAATTTTGTTTCAGTGAGACGGTAAATGCCTATAGTTGGGTATTATGGATCCGAATGAGTTAGATGTACTCATAAACTCGTCAAATTTGGCGGGGGTATTTATATAACGAAAAATACATAAACCCATTTTACACTGATCCTTTTGTAATAATTGTTTATTTTTATATGAAGGTATGAAACTGAATCGGTAAAGAGTGTCAACTTTCTAACTCTACCGGCGGTATTTCGGTTGTGGAAACCCACTAAAATACTTAAATTTGTAGGCGACCGCTCATTGATATGAACGACTGATCGATACTACCAAAAGCAAATACAAACATTCACCAAAACATGGAAATTAGCTTCGAATGGTACGCACAATAAGTATATTTCGAATTGAAATCACGAATGAACGATGTATATCCATTTATTTCACGTGTATAAAGTGCTTTTCATGATGCTGTCAAAGTTCATGTGTATCGGGTCATCATATATTTCTCAAAATTTGCGAGTTTGAATGAAAGCTCTCCCGGTTATTCTCGTTCAGATGAGCCTAAGTATTCCTAATAACTTCGTTTCTCTGTTTCTTTAAATACGGCGTGACCTAGTGTATTAAGACGCATCAACTCAATTATCGATCAGTTGTATTGTCTGATCAAACGGTGATTAGACGTGTGACCTTAACGTTGACAATTGATCTATTGAAAGTTTATCTCTCCAAATGCTTAAAGATACTAAAAGCAACACTTTTTTGGACGATTGACTGAAGCTATGAATTGGTAGGAAATCTTTTCGTAGTCAATAAAAAGTATACAGTCAGTAATAAACAATTTAAAATAGGGAATCCATTGATGAAAACTCGACAATGGTTCAACAACAAAAAATGTTGTCAGTTTAATCACTTTCTTTGGTTTTACTATAAAATAAATGAGTATGTTGGGTCTGTGTTTAGCACCATATTGTTTGTCGTAATGATATAGGGCATAGATCAATGTTGCTTATCGCTGCTAGGTATACAAAACCTTGGTGTTAAACCCACTATTGTAGATGATTTGTAAAATATGGAATTTTCAACTGACAAGCAAAATTTAATTGCAAGGCGAAGTGCAGAAGTGTTTAATGGTAACGAATAAAAATCGACAACGCCTTTTAGAACTATGAACACAGTTTTGTCTTTTGTGTCTTCCAAGCACATGCACAGCATAAAATCTCTTGGAAACATCTTTAGTCTACGCATTGGCATCACCTTGATCTCATCCTCGTTAAGCGCACTTAATTGAAATACGTACACCTCACAGAATATTATTGAAGCGCAAACTGCCGAACTGAACATTCACTGGTTTTTGCAAAAATTAAATTTCACCCGCCAAATTTGCTATTAAACCAAGTGTAGTCGTCAATCTTATGTGCAAACCAAATCTTTCTGTGCGATTTGAACAGGCCCTTACAACCGAGCTCAGCAAAACAACGGCAACCGATTTAACTTCTGGAATCTGGGAATCGTTGAGAAGCTGAATTTGCAATGTCGCTCTTTCGACTTATGATCTGAAGAAAGCTCGAACAAGCGACTGGTTTGAATCCAAAGCTTCTGTGATGACAACAGTCTTGGACAGCGATTTGCCCAAATATACTTAATACGGCTTTCAATAAGTCAGTATCTGGTAACCCGGTTGGCAAACAAACTCAGCAACCGTAAAGGTAGTTCGGGCACTTCTACTCTATCTACTCTAGCGAGAGTAAAGTTTTACCGCATTTACTCGATAATGTCGAGCGGTTGCAGACCATTGAAAACTCGGATACTCCCATTACTCTTGATGAGTTGGAAGGCCAGTAATTACGACAAAATTCCACTAATGCTTATCTGCTTTATTACAGCATTTTCACTATTTGCTTCCTTAGAGCTAGCAGGGGGAGTGTGTCCACAAGAGATGCGATACACAAGGATCAGCACGCTATTTATGTATGCTGGTGACCGAGGCGACTGTGACAATTACAGAGGAATCTCTCTTCTAAATATTGTAAGCAATTTGTTTTCTATAGTTTTACAGATAGAGCTACAAGTTTTATGTGATATAGTTTACTCAGTGGAATATCAACCGTGGGTATGAGCTTCTTACTAATACAACTTAAAAAGGTGTCAGGAACAGCGTATGCAGTTTTACACAGTTTTATTGATTTAAACAAGGCATTCAAATACGTCAGCAGGGTGAGACCTTTCGAAATGTTGGTCGATTAAGCTGTCATTCAACACTGGTCAAACTCATTATTTATTTCCACTCTGAGATGAAGGGCTCAGTCCACTTTGACTGCTGCAGTTAAGAGGCCTTTTGTGTCGGCCGAGGCGTCAATCAAGTGTGTGTTCTAGCTCCCACGCCGCTCGGTATTTTATTTGCTCTGCTACTGAAGAAGGCTTTTAAAACGAGAACAGAAGGTTATTACCCACGCGCGCAATGTGATGGCAAGCTTTTTAACCTGATCCACTTGAGAGCACAAACCAAGGCACGGAATGCGCTCATCCGTGACATGCAGCCATTATTACTCACTGCCAAGAGCAGCTTCAGTCGTTAATTGAGTGTTTTTCGTCGGCATGCAAAGACTTTGGGCTAAAAATCAGCATGTGCAAGATCGAAGTCCTTGGTAAAGGGACTGTATCGCCTTCCACCATCACTGTTGGCAACTGTCAGCTGGAATCAGTACATCATTTCACATACCTTGGTTCAACCATTGTGGATAACCTCTCGCTAGACACGGATATTGATAAGTGGATTGTCAATGAAGCTCCCATGAGTCTTAGTGGAACTGTTGTGTCTAGGGCAACCGCATGTTGACTATAAAAACAAAGATAATGGTCTAGATGCTTTACTGTCCCAGAGTAAAGCCTGGACCATCCGCACAAGACACAAACGGAAGCTGAATGCTTTCGATCGACGAAGCATCTTGAACCTATCGTGGATGAAAAGAGTGACTAATGTTGAGGTGCTTTCAAAAGCTGGTCTACAGAGCATGTTCACCCTACTACGACAGCGCCGCATACGGTGGCTGGGTCATGTCTATAGAATGGATAATGGTCGTATTCCGAAAGATCAACTCTATTGTGAGATGAAACCAGGAAGTGAACACTTAAAATCAATAATGAAGATAAATTCATTAAATACCTAGGAGGTAATTGCTGCTACAAATTTGTTTCAGCATATAAGAATTTTAACCAATTATATTCACTTTGAATATTTCAGACTTTGAACATTCACCGACTAGAATACGTCGGGATGTCAATCCACATCCAAATATCAATTATAATTTTCTCATGGATACATATTTACTTATTGCCAAAAGTTAGTTGGTAATTGTTGTCGATTAAATTTTATACAACAAAATTTCGAATATATATATATATATATATATATGTTAAATTACATACCCTATTGAATATTTCATTAAACCAGCCTTCACTGGATAATAATCACATTTCAATTTATAAATTTTATCGCTACTTAAATCAGACAGTAGCCAAAACCTTTTTATATTAAATGTCACGAT
>JACCGJ010002936.1:0-23132 GCA_013407085.1 Atriophallophorus winterbourni | reverse complement strand
ATACGTTTTGAACCAATCTAAAATCGATAATTTTTGAACCAAGCAGAGCTGACATGTCATAATTTTGCAGTCTAAAAACTACAATTTGGAACAATCTCAGATCGACAATGTTTTAACCAATAAGAGCTGACAATGCTCAATAATTCAGACAAAAACTACAACGGTTTTTAAACATCCGAGATCATGCCAAAGGTTAAACAAATCAAGTTGACATGCTATCATTTCACTTCAAAAACTACATACGTTTCATCACACAACATGAGAGCGACAATCGTTTGAATTAATCAGAGCTACAATGCCTCATAATTCAGACAAACACTACAAAACAGTCTTGTGAACCATCTGAGATCTCCCACGTTAACACACCAGAGTTGTTGAACAATGCCGACCAGTTCCCCCCCCCAGTTCAAAACAACTACATACGTTTTGGCAAAGCAATCGTAGAAGCGACAATGGTGTTGTCCGATCCAGAGCGCCAAAGCTCCAATAAGTTCACCAAAACTACAGAACGGTTTGAACCTCGGAGAGCGCCACGGTTAAACATAGCGGGGAGGTGAGAAAAGGCCGATCAGTGCCAGTTGCAAAATACTACAGACGTTTTTAAACAATCGTGAGATCCGACAATGTTTGAAAGAAGCATAGCTGGACGTTGCTCAATAGTTCAGTCCAAAACTACCAAACGGTTTGAACCATCTGAGATCGCCAACGTTTTAAACAAATCTGAGTTGACAATGCCTAGCATTTCATTCGAAAACTATCATCACGTTGGTCGACACCAATCCTGAGATCGACAATGTTGAAATACGCAAGCTGACATGTTCATAATAGTACAAAAACTACAAGCGTAGAATCAATCTGATATCTGCCAACAGTTTTAAACAATCAGAAGTTGACAATGCCTATCATTCCAGTTCAAAACTCCCTAACGTTTTCAAACTATCTGAGATCGATAAAGTTCGAAATCCACCGAGGACTGACAAGACCTGATATGTTCACTGTCCAAAACTACACAACGTTTTGAACGAATTTGAGATCGACAATGTTTGAACCATTTAGAGCTGACTTTGCTTAATATTTCAGTTCAACATCTACAAACGTTTTGAACCAATGTGAGATCGACAATGTTTGAAACAATCAGAGCTCACAAGGCCTAATATCTCAGTTCAAAACTACAAACGTTTTGAACCAATCTGAGATCGATAATCTTTGAACCAAGCAGAGCTGACATGGCATAATATTTCAGTCCAAAAACTACAATTTGGAACAATCTCAGATCGACAATGTTTAAACCAATCAGAGCTGACAATGCTCAATAATTCAGACAAAAACTACAAACGGTTTGAACCAATCTGAAATCGCCAACGTTTAAACAAATCAGAGCTGACTTTGCTCAATATTTCAGTCCAAAAACTACAAACGTTCTGAACTAATCTGAGATCGACAATGTTTGAACCAAACAGAGCTGACATTGCCTAATATTTCAGTCCAAAATCTACAAAGGGTTTGAATCAATCTGAAATCGACAACGTTTCAACCAATCAGAGCTGACAATGCTTAATATTTCGGTCTGAAATCTACAAACGTTTTGAACCAATCTGGGATCGACAATGTTTGGACCAATCAGAGCTGAAAATGCTCAATATCTTAGTCCAAATTACAAACGTTTGGAACTAATCTGAGATCGACAATGTTCAAACAAGTCAGAGCTGACGATACTTGATATTTCATTCCAAAAACTACGAACATTTCGTACTAATCTGAGATCGTCAACCTTTAGATCAATCATAGGTGACAATGCTTAATATTTCAGACCAAAAACTACAAACGTTTTGAACCAATCTGAGATCGACAATGTTTGAACCAATCAGAGCAGACAATTCCTAATATTTCAGTCTACAAGCGTTCTGAACCAATCTGAGATCGACAATATTTGAAAACTCATAGCTGACAATGCTTATTATTTTACTCCACAAACTACAAACCATTTAAACCAATCTGAGATCGACAATGTTTGAACCAATCAGAGCTGGCAAGGCCTATTATTTTAGTTCGAAAACCAAAGACGTTTTGAACCAATCTGAGATCGACAATGTTTGAACCATACAGAGCTGACATTGCCTAATATTTCAGTCCAAAATCTACGAAGGGTTTGAATCAATCTGAAATCGACAACGTTTCAACCAATCAGAGCTGACAATGCTTAATATTTCGGTCTGAAATCTACAAACGTTTTGAACCAATCTGGGATCGACAATGTTTGGACCAATCAGAGCTGGATATGCTCAATATCTTAGTCCAAATTACAAACGTTTGGAACTAATCTGAGATCGACAATGTTCAAACAAGTCAGAGCTGACGATACTTGATATTTCATTCCAAAAACTACGAACATTTCGTACTAATCTGGGATCGACAACTTTTACATCAATCATAGGTGACAATGCTCAATATTTAAGACCACAAACTACAAACGTTTTGAACCAATCTGAGATCGACAATGTTTGAACCAATCAGAGCAGACAATTCCTAATATTTCAGTCTACAAGCGTTCTGAACCAATCTGAGATCGACAATATTTGAAAAACTCATAGCTGACAATGGTTATTATTTTACTCCACAAACTACAAACCATTTAAACCAATCTGAGATCGACAATGTTCGAACTAATCAGAGCTGGCAAGGCCTATTATTTTAGTTCGAAAACCAGAGACGTTTTGAACCAATCTGAGATCGATAATGTTTGAACCAATCACAGCTAACAATATATTATATTTCAGTCTAAATCTACAAACGATTCGAACCAATCTGAGGTCGACAATGTTTGAACCAATCATAGCTGACAATGCTCAATGGTTCAGACAGGAACTACAAACGGATTGAACCTATATGAGATCGCCAACGTATAAGCCGATCAGAGCCGAAAATGCTTCTTGTTTCAGTTCAAAAACTGCATACGTTTTCAAACAATCTGAGATCCACAATGTGTGAACTGATCAGAGCTGACAATGCTCATTATCTCAGTTCGAATTTACAAACGATTTGAACCAATCTGAGATCGACAATGTTTGAACCAATCATAGCTGACAATGCTCAATGTTTCAGACAGGAACTACAAACGGATTGAACCTATCTGAGATCGCCAACGTATAAACCGATCAGAGCCGAAAATGCTTCTTGTTTCAGTTCAAAAACTGCATACGTTTTGAACCAATCTGAGATCGATAATGTTTGAAACAAGCAGAGCTGACATGGCATAATATTTCAGTCCAAAAACTACAATTTGGAACAATCTCAAATCGCCAATGTTTGAACCAATAAGAGCTGACAATGCTCAATAATTCAGACAAAAACTACAAACGGTTCGAACCAATCTGAGATCGCCAACGTTTAAACAAATCAGAGTTGACAATGTTTATCATTTCAGTTTAAAAACTACAAACGTTTTAAACCAATCTGAGATCGATGAAGTTCGAACCAATACGAGCTGACAATGCTTGATATTTCAGTCCAAAACTACAAACGTTTTGAACGAATTTGAGATCGACAATGTTTGAACCATTCAGAGCTGACTTTGCTCAATATTTCAGTCCAAAAACTACAAACGTTCTGAACTAATCTGAGATCGACAATGTTTGAAATGATCAGAGCTGACAATGCTTAATATTTCAGTTCAACAACTACAAACGTTTTGAACCCATCTGAGATCGGCAATGTTTGAAACAATCAGAGCCCACAAGGCCTAATATCTCAGTTCAAAACTACAAACGTTTTAAACCAATCTGAGATCGATAAACTTTGAACCAAGCAGAGCTCACATGGCATAATATTTCAGTCCAAAAACTACAATTTGGAACAATTTTAGATCGACAATGTTTGAACCAATCAGAGCTGACAATGCTCAATAATTCAGACAAAAACTACAAACGGTTTGAACCAATCTGAGATCGCCAACGTTTAAACAAATCAGAGTTGACAATGCGTATCATTTCAGTTCAGAAACTACATACGTTTTCAAACAATCTGAGATCGACAATGTTTGAAATAATCAGAGCTAACTTTGCTCAATATTTCAGTCCAAAAACTACAAACATTCTGAACTAATCTGAGATCGACAATGTTTGAACCAAACAGAGCTGACTTGCCTAATATTTCAGTCCAAAATCTACAAAGGGTTCGAATCAATCTGAAATCTACAACGTTTCAACCAATCAGAGCTGACAATGCTTAATATTCCGGTCTGAAATCTACAAACGTTTTGAACCAATCTGGGATCGACAATGTTTGGACCAATCAGAGCTGAGAATGCTCAATATCTTAGTCCAAATTACAAACGTTTGGAACTAATCTGAGATCGACAATGTTCAAACAAGTCAGAGCTGACGATACTTGATATTTCATTCCAAAGACTACGAACATTTCGTACTAATCTGAGATCGACAACCTTTAAATCAATCATAGGTGACAATGCTTAATATTTCAGACCAAAAACTACAAACGTTTTGAACCAATCTGAGATCGACAATGTTTGAACCAATCAGAGCAGACAATTCCTAATATTTCAGTCTACAAGCGTTCTGAACCAATCTGAGATCGACAATATCTGAAAAACTCATAGCTGACAATGCTTATTATTTTACTCCACAAACTACAAACCATTTAACCCAATCTGAGATCGACAATGTTTGAACTAATCAGAGCTGGCAAGGCCTATTATTTTAGTTCGAAAACCAAAGACGTTTTGAACCAATCTGATATCGATAATGTTTGAACCAATCACAGCTAACAATATATTATATTTCAGTCTAAATCTACAAACGATTCGAACCAATCTGAGATCGACAATGTTTGAACTAATCATAGCTGACAATGCTCAATGGTTCAGACAGGAACTACAAACGGATTGAACCTATATGAGATCGCCAACGTATAAGCCGATCAGAGCCGAAAATGCTTCTTGTTTCAGTTCAAAAACTGCATACGTTTTCAAACAATCTGAGATCCACAATGTGTGAACTGATCAGAGCTGACAATGCTCATTATCTCAGTTCGAATTTACAAACGATTTGAACCAATCTGAGATCGACAATGTTTGAACCAATCATAGCTGACAATGCTCAATGTTTCAGACAGGAACTACAAACGGATTGAACCTATCTGAGATCGCCAACGTATAAACCGATCAGAGCCGAAAATGCTTCTTGTTTCAGTTCAAAAACTGCATACGTTTTGAACCAATCTGAGATCGATAATGTTTGAAACAAGCAGAGCTGACATGGCATAATATTTCAGTCCAAAAACTACAATTTGGAACAATCTCAAATCGCCAATGTTTGAACCAATAAGAGCTGACAATGCTCAATAATTCAGACGCAAACTACAAACGGTTTGAACCAATCTGAGATCGCCAACGTTTAAACAAATCAGAGTTGACAATGTTTATCATTTCAGTTTAAAAACTACAAACGTTTTAAACCAATCTGAGATCGATGAAGTTCGAACCAATACGAGCTGACAATGCTTGATATTTCAGTCCAAAACTACAAACGTTTTGAACGAATTTGAGATCGACAATGTTTGAACCATTCAGAGCTGACTTTGCTCAATATTTCAGTCCAAAAACTACAAACGTTCTGAACTAATCTGAGATCGACAATGTTTGAAATGATCAGAGCTGACAATGCTTTATATTTCAGTTCAACAACTACAAACGTTTTGAACCAATCTGAGATCGACAATGTTTGAAACAATCAGCGCTCACAAGGCCTAATATCTCAGTTCAAAACTACAAACGTTTTGAACCAATCTGAGATCGATAATCTTTGAACCAAGCAGAGCTCACATGGCA
Source organism: Atriophallophorus winterbourni (assembly GCA_013407085.1). NCBI lineage: Eukaryota > Metazoa > Platyhelminthes > Trematoda > Plagiorchiida > Microphallidae > Atriophallophorus > Atriophallophorus winterbourni. The sequence goes on along the minus strand of JACCGJ010002936.1, from coordinate 17,287 downwards.
TAATATTTCAGTCCAAAAACTACAATTTGGAACAATTTTAGATCGACAATGTTTGAACCAATCAGAGCTGACAATGCTCAATAATTTAGACAAAAACTACAAACGGTTTGAACCAATCTGAGATCGCCAACGTTAAAACAAATCTGAGTTGACAATGCCTATCATTTCAGTTCAAAAACTACATACGTTTTCAAACAATCTGAGATCGACAATGTTTGAGATAATCAGAGCTGACAATGTTCAATAATTCAGACAAAAACTACAAACGTTCTGAACTAATCTGAGATCGACAATGTTTGAACCAAACAGAGCTGACATTGCCTAATATTTCAGTCCAAAATCTACAAAGGGTTTGAATCAATCTGAAATCGACAACGTTTCAACCAATCAGAGCTGACAATGCTTAATATTTCGGTCTGAAATCTACAAACGTTTTGAACCAATCTGGGATCGACAATGTTTGGACCAATCAGAGCTGAAAATGCTCAATATCTTAGTCCAAATTACAAACGTTTGGAACTAATCTGAGATCGACAATGTTCAAACAAGTCAGAGCTGACGATACTTGATATTTCATTCCAAAAACTACGAACATTTCGTACTAATCTGAGATCGACAACTTTTAAATCAATCATAGGTGACCAATCAGAGCAGACAATTCCTAATATTTCAGTCTACAAGCGTTCTGAACCAATCTGAGATCGACAATATTTGAAAACTCATAGCTGACAATGCTTATTATTTTACTCCACAAACTACAAACCATTTAAACCAATCTGAGATCGACAATGTTTGAACTAATTAGAGCTGGCAAGGCCTATTATTTTAGTTCGAAAACCAAAGACGTTTTGAACCAATCTGAGATCGATAATGTTTGAACCAATCACAGCTAACAATATATTATATTTCAGTCTAAATCTACAAACGATTCGAACCAATCTGAGGTCGACAATATTTGAACCAATCATAGCTGACAATGCTCAATGGTTCAGACAGGAACTACAAACGGATTGAACCTATATGAGATCGCCAACGTATAAGCCGATCAGAGCCGAAAATGCTTCTTGTTTCAGTTCAAAAACTGCATACGTTTTCAAACAATCTGAGATCCACAATGTGTGAACTGATCAGAGCTGACAATGCTCATTATCTCAGTTCAAATTTACAAACGATTTGAACCAATCTGAGATCGACAATGTTTGAACCAATAAGAGCTGACAATGCTCAATGTTTCAGACAGGAACTACAAACGGATTGAACCTATCTGAGATCGCCAACGTATAAACCGATCAGAGCCGAAAATGCTTCTCGTTTCAGTTCAAAAACTGCATACGTTTTGAACCAATCTGAGATCAATAATGTTTGAAACAAGCAGAGCTGACATGGCATAATATTTCAGTCCAAAAACTACAATTTGGAACAATCTCGAATCGCCAATGTTTGAACCAATAAGAGCTGACAATGCTCAATAATTCAGACAAAAACTACAAACGGTTTGAACCAATCTGAGATCGCCAACGTTTAAACAAATCAGAGTTGACAATGTTTATCATTTCAGTTTAAAAACTACAAACGTTTTAAACCAATCTGAGATCGATGAAGTTCGAACCAATACGAGCTGAAAATGCTTGATATTTCAGTCCAAAACTACAAACGTTTTGAACGAATTTGAGATCGACAATGTTTGAACCATTCGGAGCTGACTTTGCTCAATATTTCAGTCCAAAAACTACAAACGTTCTGAACTAATCTGAGATCGAAAATGTTTGAAATGATCAGAGCTGACAATGCTTAATATTTCAGTTCAACAACTACAAACGTTTTGAACCAATCTGAGATCGACAATGTTTGAAACAATCAGAGCTCACAAGGCCTAATATCTCAGTTCAAAACTACAAACGTTTTGAACCAATCTGAGATCGATAATCTTTGAACCAAGCAAAGCTGACATGGCATAATATTTCAGTCCAAAAACTACAATTTGGAACAATCTCAAATCGCCAATGTTTGAACCAATAAGAGCTGACAATGCTCAATAATTCAGACAAAAACTACAAACGGTTTGAACCAATCTGAGATCGCCAACGTTAAAACAAATCTGAGTTGACAATGCCTATCATTTCAGTTCAAAAACTACATACGTTTTCAAACAATCTGAGATCGACAATGTTTGAGATAATCAGAGCTGACAATGTTCAATAATTCAGACAAAAACTACAAACGTTCTGAACTAATCTGAGATCGACAATGTTTGAACCAAACAGAGCTGACATTGCCTAATATTTCAGTCCAAAATCTACAAAGGGTTTGAATCAATCTGAAATCGACAACGTTTCAACCAATCAGAGCTAACAATGCTTAATATTTCGGTCTGAAATCTACAAACGTTTTGAACCAATCTGGGATCGACAATGTTTGGACCAATCAGAGCTGAAAATGCTCAATATCTTAGTCCAAATTACAAACGTTTGGAACTAATCTGAGATCGACAATGTTCAAACAAGTCAGAGCTGACGATACTTGATATTTCATTTCAAAAACTACGAACATTTCGTACTAATCTGGGATCGACAACTTTTAAATCAATCAGAGGTGACAATGCTTAATATTTCAGACCAAAAACTACAAACGTTTTGAACCAATCTGAGATCGACAATGTTTGAACCAATCAGAGCAGACAATTCCTAATATTTCAGTCTACAAGCGTTCTGAACCAATCTGAGATCGACAATATTTAAAAAAACTCATAGCTGACAATGCTTATTATTTTACTCCACAAACTACAAACCATTTAAACCAATCTGAGATCGACAATGTTCGAACTAATCAGAGCTGGCAAGGCCTATTATTTTAGTTCGAAAACCAGAGACGTTTTGAACCAATCTGAGATCGATAATGTTTGAACCAATCACAGCTAACAATGTGTTATATTTCAGTCTAAATCTACAAACGATTCGAACCAATCTGAGATCGACAATGTTTGAACCAATCATAGCTGACAATGCTCAATGGTTCAGACAGGAACTACAAACGGATTGAACTTATCTGAGATCGCCAACGTATAAGCCGATCAGAGCCGAAAATGCTTCTTGTTTCAGTTCAGAAACTGCATACGTTTTCAAACAATCTGAGATCCACAATGTGTGAACTGATCAGAGCTGACAATGCTCATTATCTCAGTTCAAATTTACAAACGATTTGAACCAATCTGAGATCGACAATGTTTGAACCAATAAGAGCTGACAATGCTCAATGTTTCAGACAGGAACTACAAACGGATTGAACCTATCTGGAATCGCCAACGTATAAACCGATCAGAGCCGAAAATGCTTCTCGTTTCAGTTCAAAAACTGCATACGTTTTGAACCAATCTGAGATCGATAATGTTTGAAACAAGCAGAGCTGACATGGCATAATATTTCAGTCCAAAAACTACCATTTGGAACAATCTCAAATCGACAATGTTTGAACCAATAAGAGCTGACAATGCTCAATAATTCAGACAAAAACTACAAACGGTTTGAACCAATCTGAGATCGCCAACGTTTAAACAAATCTGAGTTGACAATGCCTATCATTTCAGTTAAAAACTACATACGTTTTCAAACAATCTGAGATCGACAATGTTTGAAGTAATCACAGCTGACAATGTTCAATAATTCAGACAAAAACTACAAGCGGTTAGAATCAATCTGAGATCGCCAACGTTTGAACAAATCAGAGTTGACAATGTTTATTATTTCAGTTTAAAAACTACAGACGTTTTAAACCAATCTGAGATCGATGAAGTTCGAACCATTACGAGCTGACAATGCTTGATATTTCAGTCCAAAACTACAGACGTTTTGAACGAATTTGAGATCGACAATGTTTGAACCATTCAGAGCTGACTTTGCTCAATATTTCAGTTCAACAACTACAAACGTTCTGAACTAATCTGAGATCGACAATGTTTGAAATGATCAGAGCTGACAATGCTTAATATTTCAGTTCAACAACTACAAACGTTTTGAACCAATCTGAGGATCGAAATGTTTTGAAACCAAGCAGAGTGACATGGCATAATATTCAGCCAAATCTACAATGGAACAATCTCAGATCGACACTGTTTGAACCAATCAGCGATGATCAATGCTCAATATTCAGACAAAAACTACAAACGGTCGAAAAAATCATGAGATCGTCAGACGTTTAAAAAAATAAGAAGTGGCAAGGCCTATTATTTTAGTTCGAAAACCAAAGACGTTTTGAACCAATCTGAGATCGACAATGTTTGAACCATACAGAGCTGACATTGCCTAATATTTCAGTCCAAAATCTACAAAGGGTTTGAATCAATCTGAAATCGACAACGTTTCAACCAATCAGAGCTGACAATGCTTAATATTTCGGTCTGAAATCTACAAACGTTTTGAACCAATCTGGGATCGACAATGTTTGGACCAATCAGAGCTGAAAATGCTCAATATCTTAGTCCAAATTACAAACGTTTGGAACTAATCTGAGATCGACAATGTTCAAACAAGTCAGAGCTGACGATACTTGATATTTCATTCCAAAAACTACGAACATTTCGTACTAATCTGGGATCGACAACTTTTAAATCAATCAGAGGTGACAATGCTTAATATTTCAGACCAAAAACTACAAACGTTTTGAACCAATCTGAGATCGACAATGTTTGAACCAATCAGAGCAGACAATTCCTAATATTTCAGTCTACAAGCGTTCTGAACCAATCTGAGATCGACAATATTTGAAAAACTCATAGCTGACAATGGTTATTATTTTACTCCACAAACTACAAACCATTTAAACCAATCTGAGATCGACAATGTTCGAACTAATCAGAGCTGGCAAGGCCTATTATTTTAGTTCGAAAACCAGAGACGTTTTGAACCAATCTGAGATCGATAATGTTTGAACCAATCACAGCTAACAATATATTATATTTCAGTCTAAATCTACAAACGATTCGAACCAATCTGAGGTCGACAATGTTTGAACCAATCATAGCTGACAATGCTCAATGGTTCAGACAGGAACTACAAACGGATTGAACCTATATGAGATCGCCAACGTATAAGCCGATCAGAGCCGAAAATGCTTCTTGTTTCAGTTCAAAAACTGCATACGTTTTCAAACAATCTGAGATCCACAATGTGTGAACTGATCAGAGCTGACAATGCTCATTATCTCAGTTCGAATTTACAAACGATTTGAACCAATCTGAGATCGACAATGTTTGAACCAATCATAGCTGACAATGCTCAATGTTTCAGACAGGAACTACAAACGGATTGAACCTATCTGAGATCGCCAACGTATAAACCGATCAGAGCCGAAAATGCTTCTTGTTTCAGTTCAAAAACTGCATACGTTTTGAACCAATCTGAGATCGATAATGTTTGAAACAAGCAGAGCTGACATGGCATAATATTTCAGTCCAAAAACTACAATTTGGAACAATCTCAAATCGCCAATGTTTGAACCAATAAGAGCTGACAATGCTCAATAATTCAGACAAAAACTACAAACGGTTCGAACCAATCTGAGATCGCCAACGTTTAAACAAATCAGAGTTGACAATGTTTATCATTTCAGTTTAAAAACTACAAACGTTTTAAACCAATCTGAGATCGATGAAGTTCGAACCAATACGAGCTGACAATGCTTGATATTTCAGTCCAAAACTACAAACGTTTTGAACGAATTTGAGATCGACAATGTTTGAACCATTCAGAGCTGACTTTGCTCAATATTTCAGTCCAAAAACTACAAACGTTCTGAACTAATCTGAGATCGACAATGTTTGAAGTGATCAGAGCTGACAAGCTTAATATTTCAGTTCAACAACTACAAACGTTTTGAATCAATCTGAGATCGACAATGTTTGAAACAATCAGAGCTCACAAGGCCTAATATCTCAGTTCAAAACTACAAACGTTTTGAACCAATCTGAGATCGATAATCTTTGAACCAAGCAAAGCTGACATGGCATAATATTTCAGTCCAAAAACTACAATTTGGAACAATCTCAAATCGCCAATGTTTGAACCAATAAGAGCTGACAATGCTCAATAATTCAGACAAAAACTACAAACGGTTTGAACCAATCTGAGATCGCCAACGTTAAAACAAATCTGAGTTGACAATGCCTATCATTTCAGTTCAAAAACTACATACGTTTTCAAACAATCTGAGATCGACAATGTTTGAGATAATCAGAGCTGACAATGTTCAATAATTCAGACAAAAACTACAAACGTTCTGAACTAATCTGAGATCGACAATGTTTGAACCAAACAGAGCTGACATTGCCTAATATTTCAGTCCAAAATCTACAAAGGGTTTGAATCAATCTGAAATCGACAACGTTTCAACCAATCAGAGCTAACAATGCTTAATATTTCGGTCTGAAATCTACAAACGTTTTGAACCAATCTGGGATCGACAATGTTTGGACCAATCAGAGCTGAAAATGCTCAATATCTTAGTCCAAATTACAAACGTTTGGAACTAATCTGAGATCGACAATGTTCAAACAAGTCAGAGCTGACGATACTTGATATTTCATTTCAAAAACTACGAACATTTCGTACTAATCTGGGATCGACAACTTTTAAATCAATCAGAGGTGACAATGCTTAATATTTCAGACCAAAAACTACAAACGTTTTGAACCAATCTGAGATCGACAATGTTTGAACCAATCAGAGCAGACAATTCCTAATATTTCAGTCTACAAGCGTTCTGAACCAATCTGAGATCGACAATATCTGAAAAACTCATAGCTGACAATGCTTATTATTTTACTCCACAAACTACAAACCATTTAACCCAATCTGAGATCGACAATGTTTGAACTAATCAGAGCTGGCAAGGCCTATTATTTTAGTTCGAAAACCAAAGACGTTTTGAACCAATCTGATATCGATAATGTTTGAACCAATCACAGCTAACAATATATTATATTTCAGTCTAAATCTACAAACGATTCGAACCAATCTGAGATCGACAATGTTTGAACTAATCATAGCTGACAATGCTCAATGGTTCAGACAGGAACTACAAACGGATTGAACCTATATGAGATCGCCAACGTATAAGCCGATCAGAGCCGAAAATGCTTCTTGTTTCAGTTCAAAAACTGCATACGTTTTCAAACAATCTGAGATCCACAATGTGTGAACTGATCAGAGCTGACAATGCTCATTATCTCAGTTCAAATTTACAAACGATTTGAACCAATCTGAAATCGACAATGTTTGAACCAATCATAGCTGACAATGCTCAATGTTTCAGACAGGAACTACAAACGGATTGAACCTATCTGAGATCGCCAACGTATAAACCGATCAGAGCCGAAAATGCTTCTCGTTTCAGTTTAAAAACTGCATACGTTTTGAACCAATCTGAGATCGATAATGTTTGAAACAAGCAGAGCTGACATGGCATAATATTTCAGTCCAAAAACTACAATTTGGAACAATCTCAAATCGCCAATGTTTGAACCAATAAGAGCTGACAATGCTCAATAATTCAGACGCAAACTACAAACGGTTTGAACCAATCTGAGATCGCCAAAGTTTAAACAAATCAGAGTTGACGATGTTTATCATTTCAGTTTAAAAACTACAAACGTTTTAAACCAATCTGAGATCGATGAAGTTCGAACCAATACGAGCTGACAATGCTTGATATTTCAGTCCAAAACTACAAACGTTTTGAACGAATTTGAGATCGACAATGTTTGAACCATTCAGAGCTGACTTTGCTCAATATTTCAGTCCAAAAACTACAAACGTTCTGAACTAATCTGAGATCGACAATGTTTGAAATGATCAGAGCTGACTTTGCTCAATATTTCAGTTCAACAACTACAAACGTTTTGAACCCATCTGAGATCGGCAATGTTTGAAACAATCAGAGCCCACAAGGCCTAATATCTCAGTTCAAAACTACAAACGTTTTGAACCAATCTGAGATCGATAATCTTTGAACCAAGCAGAGCTCACATGGCATAATATTTCAGTCCAAAAACTACAATTTGGAACAATTTTAGATCGACAATGTTTGAACCAATCAGAGCTGACAATGCTCAATGATTCAGACAAAAACTACAAACGGTTTGAACCAATCTGAGATCGCCAACGTTTAAACAAATCAGAGTTGACAATGCGTATCATTTCAGTTCAAAAACTACATACGTTTTCAAACAATCTGAGATCGACAATGTTTGAAATAATCAGAGCTAACTTTGCTCAATATTTCAGTCCAAAAACTACAAACGTTCTGAACTAATCTGAGATCGACAATGTTTGAACCAAACAGAGCTGACATTGCCTAATATTTCAGTACAAAATCTACAAAGGGTTCGAATCAATCTGAAATCGACAACGTTTCAACCAATCAGAGCTGACAATGCTTAATATTTCGGTCTGAAATCTACAAACGTTTTGAACCAATCTGGGATCGACAATGTTTGGACCAATCAGAGCTGAAAATGCTCAATATCTTAGTCCAAATTACAAACGTTTGGAACTAATCTGAGATCGACAATGTTCAAACAAGTCAGAGCTGACGATACTTGATATTTCATTCCAAAAACTACGAACATTTCGTACTAATCTGGGATCGACAACTTTTAAATCAATCAGAGGTGACAATGCTTAATATTTCAGACCAAAAACTACAAACGTTTTGAACCAATCTGAGATCGACAATGTTTGAACCAATCAGAGCAGACAATTCCTAATATTTCAGTCTACAAGCGTTCTGAACCAATCAGAGATCGACAATATTTGAAAAACTCATAGCTGACAATGCTTATTATTTTACTCCACAAACTACAAACCATTTAAACCAATCTGAGATCGACAAAGTTTGAACCAATCAGAGCTGGCAAGGCCTATTATTTTAGTTCGAAAACCAAAGAGGTTTTGAACCAATCTGAGATCGATAATGTTTGAACCAATCACAGCTAACAATGTATTATATTTCAGTCTAAATCTACAAACGATTCGAACCAATCTGAGATCGACAATGTTTGAACCAATCATAGCTGACAATGCTCAATGGTTCAGACAGGAACTACAAACGGATTGAACCTATCTGAGATCGCCAACGTATAAACCGATCAGAGCCGAAAATGCTTCTCGTTTCAGTTCGAAAACTGCATACGTTTTCGAACAATCTGAGATCCACAATGTGTGAACTGATCAGAGCTGACAATGCTCATTATCTCAGTTCAAATTTACAAACGATTTGAACCAATCTGAGATCGACAATGTTTGAACCAATAAGAGCTGACAATGCTCAATGCTTCAGACAGGAACTACAAACGGATTGAACCTATCTGAGATCGCCAACGTATAAACCGATCAGAGCCGAAAATGCTTCTCGTTTCAGTTCAAAAACTGCATACGTTTTGAACCAATCTGAGATCGATAATGTTTGAAACAAGCAGAGCTGACATGGCATAATATTTCAGTCCAAAAACTACAATTTGGAACAATTTCAGATCGACAATGTTTGAACCAATCAGAGCTGACAATGCTCAATAATTCAGACAAAAACTACAAACGGTTTGAACCAATCTGAGATCGCCAACGTTTAAACAAATCAGAGTTGACAATGCGTATCATTTCAGTTCAGAAACTACATGCGTTTTCAAACAATCTGAGATCGACAATGTTTGAAATAATCAGAGCTAACTTTGTTCAATATTTCAGTCCAAAAACTACAAACGTTCTGAACTAATCTGAGATCGACAATGTTTGAACCAAACAGAGCTGACATTGACTAATATTTCAGTCCAAAATCTACAAAGGGTTTGAATCAATCTGAAATCGACAACGTTTCAACCAATCAGAGCTGACAATGCTTAATATTTCGGTCTGAAATCTACAAACGTTTTGAACCAATCTGGGATCGACAATGTTTGGACCAATCAGAGCTGAAAATGCTCAATATCTTAGTCCAAATTACAAACGTTTGGAACTAATCTGAGATCGACAATGTTCAAACAAGTCAGAGCTGACGATACTTGATATTTCATTCCAAAAACTACGAACATTTCGTACTAATCTGGGATCGACAACTTTAACATCAATCATAGGTGACAATGCTCAATATTTAAGACCAAAAACTACAAACGTTTTGAACCAATCTGAGATCGACAATGTTTGAACCAATCAGAGCAGACAATTCCTAATATTTCAGTCTACAAGCGTTCTGAACCAATCTGAGATCGACAATATTTGAAAAACTCATAGCTGACAATGGTTATTATTTTACTCCACAAACTACAAACCATTTAAACCAATCTGAGATCGACAATGTTCGAACTAATCAGAGCTGGCAAGGCCTATTATTTTAGTTCGAAAACCAGAGACGTTTTGAACCAATCTGAGATCGATAATGTTTGAACCAATCACAGCTAACAATATATTATATTTCAGTCTAAATCTACAAACGATTCGAACCAATCTGAGGTCGACAATGTTTGAACCAATCATAGCTGACAATGCTCAATGGTTCAGACAGGAACTACAAACGGATTGAACCTATATGAGATCGCCAACGTATACGCCGATCAGAGCCGAAAATGCTTCTTGTTTCAGTTCAAAAACTGCATACGTTTTCAAACAATCTGAGATCCACAATGTGTGAACTGATCAGAGCTGACAATGCTCATTATCTCAGTTCAAATTTACAAACGATTTGAACCAATCTGAGATCGACAATGTTTGAACCAATCATAGCTGACAATGCTCAATGTTTCAGACAGGAACTACAAACGGATTGAACCTATCTGAGATCGCCAACGTATAAACCGATCAGAGCCGAAAATGCTTCTCGTTTCAGTTCAAAAACTGCATACGTTTTGAACCAATCTGAGATCAATAATGTTTGAAACAAGCAGAGCTGACATGGCATAATATTTCAGTCCAAAAACTACAATTTGGAACAATCTCGAATCGCCAATGTTTGAACCAATAAGAGCTGACAATGCTCAATAATTCAGACAAAAACTACAAACGGTTTGAACCAATCTGAGATCGCCAACGTTTAAACAAATCAGAGTTGACAATGTTTATCATTTCAGTTTAAAAACTACAAACGTTTTAAACCAATCTGAGATCGATGAAGTTCGAACCAATACGAGCTGAAAATGCTTGATATTTCAGTCCAAAACTACAAACGTTTTGAACGAATTTGAGATCGACAATGTTTGAACCATTCGGAGCTGACTTTGCTCAATATTTCAGTCCAAAAACTACAAACGTTCTGAACTAATCTGAGATCGAAAATGTTTGAAATGATCAGAGCTGACAATGCTTAATATTTCAGTTCAACAACTACAAACGTTTTGAACCAATCTGAGATCGACAATGTTTGAAACAATCAGAGCTCACAAGGCCTAATATCTCAGTTCAAAACTACAAACGTTTTGAACCAATCTGAGATCGATAATCTTTGAACCAAGCAAAGCTGACATGGCATAATATTTCAGTCCAAAAACTACAATTTGGAACAATCTCAAATCGCCAATGTTTGAACCAATAAGAGCTGACAATGCTCAATAATTCAGACAAAAACTACAAACGGTTTGAACCAATCTGAGATCGCCAACGTTTAAACAAATCTGAGTTGACAATGCCTATCATTTCAGTTCAAAAACTACATACGTTTTCAAACAATCTGAGATCGACAATGTTTGAAATAATCAGAGCTGACAATGTTCAATAATTCAGACAAAAACTACAAACGTTCTGAACTAATCTGAGATCGACAATGTTTGAACCAAACAGAGCTGACATTGCCTAATATTTCAGTCCAAAATCTACAAAGGGTTTGAATCAATCTGAAATCGACAACGTTTCAACCAATCAGAGCTGACAATGCTTAATATTTCGGTCTGAAATCTACAAACGTTTTGAACCAATCTGGGATCGACAATGTTTGGACCAATCAGAGCTGAAAATGCTCAATATCTTAGTCCAAATTACAAACGTTTGGAACTAATCTGAGATCGACAATGTTCAAACAAGTCAGAGCTGACGATACTTGATATTTCATTCCAAAAACTACGAACATTTCGTACTAATCTGAGATCGTCAACCTTTAGATCAATCATAGGTGACAATGCTTAATATTTCAGACCAAAAACTACAAACGTTTTGAACCAATCTGAGATCGACAATGTTTGAACCAATCAGAGCAGACAATTCCTAATATTTCAGTCTACAAGCGTTCTGAACCAATCTGAGATCGACAATATTTAAAAAAACTCATAGCTGACAATGCTTATTATTTTACTCCACAAACTACAAACCATTTAAACCAATCTGAGATCGACAATGTTCGAACTAATCAGAGCTGGCAAGGCCTATTATTTTAGTTCGAAAACCAGAGACGTTTTGAACCAATCTGAGATCGATAATGTTTGAACCAATCACAGCTAACAATGTGTTATATTTCAGTCTAAATCTACAAACGATTCGAACCAATCTGAGATCGACAATGTTTGAACCAATCATAGCTGACAATGCTCAATGGTTCAGACAGGAACTACAAACGGATTGAACCTATCTGAGATCGCCAACGTATAAACCGATCAGAGCCGAAAATGCTTCTCGTTTCAGTTCGAAAACTGCATACGTTTTCGAACAATCTGAGATCCACAATGTGTGAACTGATCAGAGCTGACAATGCTCATTATCTCAGTTCAAATTTACAAACGATTTGAACCAATCTGAGATCGACAATGTTTGAACCAATAAGAGCTGACAATGCTCAATGCTTCAGACAGGAACTACAAACGGATTGAACCTATCTGAGATCGCCAACGTATAAACCGATCAGAGCCGAAAATGCTTCTCGTTTCAGTTCAAAAACTGCATACGTTTTGAACCAATCTGAGATCGATAATGTTTGAAACAAGCAGAGCTGACATGGCATAATATTTCAGTCCAAAAACTAAAATTTGGAACAATTTCAGATCGACAATATTTGAACCAATCATAGCTGACAATGCTCAATGGTTCAGACAGGAACTACAAACGGATTGAACCTATATGAGATCGCCAACGTTTAAACAAATCAGAGTTGACAATGCGTATCATTTCAGTTCAGAAACTACATGCGTTTTCAAACAATCTGAGATCGACAATGTTTGAAATAATCAGAGCTAACTTTGTTCAATATTTCAGTCCAAAAACTACAAACGTTCTGAACTAATCTGAGATCGACAATGTTTGAACCAAACAGAGCTGACATTGCCTAATATTTCAGTCCAAAATCTACAAAGGGTTTGAATCAATCTGAAATCGACAACGTTTCAACCAATCAGAGCTGACAATGCTTAATATTTCGGTCTGAAATCTAAAAACGTTTTGAACCAATCTGGGATCGACAATGTTTGGACCAATCAGAGCTGAAAATGCTCAATATCTTAGTCCAAATTACAAACGTTTGGAACTAATCTGAGATCGACAATGTTCAAACAAGTCAGAGCTGACGATACTTGATATTTCATTCCAAAAACTACGAACATTTCGTACTAATCTGAGATCGACAACTTTTAAATCAATCATAGGTGACCAATCAGAGCAGACAATTCCTAATATTTCAGTCTACAAGCGTTCTGAACCAATCTGAGATCGACAATATTTGAAAACTCATAGCTGACAATGCTTATTATTTTACTCCACAAACTACAAACCATTTAAACCAATCTGAGATCGACAATGTTTGAACTAATTAGAGCTGGCAAGGCCTATTATTTTAGTTCGAAAACCAAAGACGTTTTGAACCAATCTGAGATCGATAATGTTTGAACCAATCACAGCTAACAATATATTATATTTCAGTCTAAATCTACAAACGATTCGAACCAATCTGAGGTCGACAATATTTGAACCAATCATAGCTGACAATGCTCAATGGTTCAGACAGGAACTACAAACGGATTGAACCTATATGAGATCGCCAACGTATAAGCCGATCAGAGCCGAAAATGCTTCTTGTTTCAGTTCAAAAACTGCATACGTTTTCAAACAATCTGAGATCCACAATGTGTGAACTGATCAGAGCTGACAATGCTCATTATCTCAGTTCAAATTTACAAACGATTTGAACCAATCTGAGATTGACAATGTTTGAACCAATCATAGCTGACAATGCTCAATGTTTCAGACAGAAACTACAAACGGATTGAACCTATCTGAGATCGCCAAAGTATAAACCGATCAGAGCCGAAAATGCTTCTCGTTTCAGTTCAAAAACTGCATACGTTTTGAACCAATCTGAGATCGATAATGTTTGAAACAAGCAGAGCTGACATGGCATAATATTTCAGTCCAAAAACTACCATTTGGAACAATCTCAAATCGACAATGTTTGAACCAATAAGAGCTGACAATGCTCAATAATTCAGACAAAAACTACAAACGGTTTGAACCAATCTGAGATCGCCAACGTTTAAACAAATCTGAGTTGACAATGCCTATCATTTCAGTTAAAAACTACATACGTTTTCAAACAATCTGAGATCGATGAAGTTCGAACCAATACGAGCTGACAATGCTTGATATTTCAGTCCAAAACTACAAACGTTTTGAACGAATTTGAGATCGACAATGTTTGAACCATTCAGAGCTGACTTTGCTCAATATTTCAGTCCAAAAACTACAAACGTTCTGAACTAATCTGAGATCGACAATGTTTGAAGTGATCAGAGCTGACAAGCTTAATATTTCAGTTCAACAACTACAAACGTTTTGAATCAATCTGAGATCGACAATGTTTGAAACAATCAGAGCTCACAAGGCCTAATATCTCAGTTCAAAACTACAAACGTTTTGAACCAATCTGAGATCGATAATCTTTGAACCAAGCAAAGCTGACATGGCATAATATTTCAGTCCAAAAACTACAATTTGGAACAATCTCAAATCGCCAATGTTTGAACCAATAAGAGCTGACAATGCTCAATAATTCAGACAAAAACTACAAACGGTTTGAACCAATCTGAGATCGCCAACGTTAAAACAAATCTGAGTTGACAATGCCTATCATTTCAGTTCAAAAACTACATACGTTTTCAAACAATCTGAGATCGACAATGTTTGAGATAATCAGAGCTGACAATGTTCAATAATTCAGACAAAAACTACAAACGTTCTGAACTAATCTGAGATCGACAATGTTTGAACCAAACAGAGCTGACATTGCCTAATATTTCAGTCCAAAATCTACAAAGGGTTTGAATCAATCTGAAATCGACAACGTTTCAACCAATCAGAGCTGACAATGCTTAATATTTCGGTCTGAAATCTACAAACGTTTTGAACCAATCTGGGATCGACAATGTTTGGACCAATCAGAGCTGAAAATGCTCAATATCTTAGTCCAAATTACAAACGTTTGGAACTAATCTGAGATCGACAATGTTCAAACAAGTCAGAGCTGACGATACTTGATATTTCATTCCAAAAACTACGAACATTTCGTACTAATCTGAGATCGTCAACCTTTAGATCAATCATAGGTGACAATGCTTAATATTTCAGACCAAAAACTACAAACGTTTTGAACCAATCTGAGATCGACAATGTTTGAACCAATCAGAGCAGACAATTCCTAATATTTCAGTCTACAAGCGTTCTGAACCAATCTGAGATCGACAATATCTGAAAAACTCATAGCTGACAATGCTTATTATTTTACTCCACAAACTACAAACCATTTAACCCAATCTGAGATCGACAATGTTTGAACTAATCAGAGCTGGCAAGGCCTATTATTTTAGTTCGAAAACCAAAGACGTTTTGAACCAATCTGATATCGATAATGTTTGAACCAATCACAGCTAACAATATATTATATTTCAGTCTAAATCTACAAACGATTCGAACCAATCTGAGATCGACAATGTTTGAACTAATCATAGCTGACAATGCTCAATGGTTCAGACAGGAACTACAAACGGATTGAACCTATATGAGATCGCCAACGTATAAGCCGATCAGAGCCGAAAATGCTTCTTGTTTCAGTTCAAAAACTGCATACGTTTTCAAACAATCTGAGATCCACAATGTGTGAACTGATCAGAGCTGACAATGTTCATTATCTCAGTTCAAATTTACAAACGATTTGAACCAATCTGAGATCGACAATGTTTGAACCAATCATAGCTGACAATGCTCAATGTTTCAGACAGGAACTACAAACGGATTGAACCTATCTGAGATCGCCAACGTATAAACCGATCAGAGCCGAAAATGCTTCTCGTTTCAGTTCAAAAACTGCATACGTTTTGAACCAATCTGAGATCGATAATGTTTGAAACAAGCAGAGCTGACATGGCATAATATTTCAGTCCAAAAACTACAATTTGGAACAATCTCAAATCGCCAATGTTTGAACCAATAAGAGCTGACAATGCTCAATAATTCCAGACAGGAACTACAAACGGATTGAACCTATATGAGATCGCCAACGTTTAAACAAATCAGAGTTGACAATGCGTATCATTTCAGTTCAGAAACTACATGCGTTTTCAAACAATCTGAGATCGACAATGTTTGAAATAATCAGAGCTAACTTTGTTCAATATTTCAGTCCAAAAACTACAAACGTTCTGAACTAATCTGAGATCGACAATGTTTGAACCAAACAGAGCTGACATTGCCTAATATTTCAGTCCAAAATCTACAAAGGGTTTGAATCAATCTGAAATCGACAACGTTTCAACCAATCAGAGCTGACAATGCTTAATATTTCATTCAGTCCAAAACTACAAACGGTTTGAACGACTTTTGGATCGACAATGTGTGAACCATTCAACTGACTTTCGCTCATCTTTTAGTTCAACAACTACAAAACGTTTGAAACCAATTGAGATCGACAATGTTTGAAACAATCAGAGCTCACAAGGCCTAATATCTCAGTTCAAAACTACAAACGTTTTGAACCAATCTGAGATCGATAATCTTTGAACCAAGCAGAGCTGACATGGCATAATATTTCAGTCCAAAAACTACAATTTGGAACAATCTCAAATCGCCAATGTTTGAACCAATAAGAGCTGACAATGCTCAATAATTCAGACGCAAACTACAAACGGTTTGAACCAATCTGAGATCGCCAACGTTTAAACAAATCAGAGTTGACAATGTTTATCATTTCAGTTTAAAAACTACAAACGTTTTAAACCAATCTGAGATCGATGAAGTTCGAACCAATACGAGCTGACAATGCTTGATATTTCAGTCCAAAA
>JACCGJ010002935.1:0-23227 GCA_013407085.1 Atriophallophorus winterbourni | reverse complement strand
GCATCTGTTTATACGGTTCGAATTAGACGTGAGCATATGCCCTTGTTACCAAATAACGAGAACGCGAAATGAGGAATTGTAAAATAGAATACTCAATATCAGTTTGTCAATACAAAGTGCACTAGACAAAAAAGTTAAGCAAAATAAATGTTTCAATAACAAATCATTTGACAGATAATGGGCGACCAGACACTTTTTGAATTGTCGAGGAGTTTTCGCACTCAACAAGATTTATTCGGTTCTCAACTTGGGTCTAATGCATGAGACGTTGCGAAGGCGATGCTTTTTCGAAAATATCGAGGTTCGTAAGTTTCGGGAATAATCATTTGTCAAACCTGCATTCATTCCAATACAGATGACAACGCTGATAATTTTTGAAAATTAATCATCCAAAAAACCAATCTTGTAAACATTTGTTGCATTCCTCTCTTAGCACACACCAGCGCGGTCACCCATTTCAATTTTACTAACAGCAGAACAGATTGAACTGTCATAAATACGCACTTTCTGTTCGCACCGTGCGATTGTGGAACACTTCACGTACTCATATGGTATGATATAATACCGTTAGTTAAGTAATTTTATGCATGTGGGCCGGTGTGTCAACTGACCTTGACCGTGTTCACTTGTAATAAATTGACCTGGATACACACTAGGAGGAAAATTAACCACTGATCCCGGTCATTCCCACGAGATGTGACACACTGTAGGCGTACTATAGGCTGTTTAGCTATTAGGTCAAATCAGTAGTGGGGGGTTGACTACTACTTAATCATGTTCCCTGTTCTGACTATCATCCTTGGTCTGACAAACTTCTGTGTCAGAAGTGAAACGTTACCTAAAAAATGCTCTAACCGATTGCACTCAAATTTCTTTGCATTATGAATACACGATCGGTCCCAAACATATTCCAATCGATTGCTCATACCGTTGAAGTTTTTAACAAATCACTTGATGCCTATGTGGAAATTTAAGTTTTTACCACCATTTTATGACAATTTGTTCACATCCTACACTATTTAAAATTTCTGTGGGTCTTGTAAATCATAGCTTTTATGCCCGCATATCATCTATGAATAAATTTGTGAACAATCCGAAAAACGACAGCTGAGATCGTTCGCAATAGAAAATGAATTCTCATTTGAGAAGCAAGCAAAATGTGCCACTCAATTTATTGAGTATAACACCGTGTTCGTACTAAATCAATATCTCGAAATGTACTTGTATCGATAATGACATTTTAGTACCTTGCGTTTTTTTATATAAGGTCACGACCATTTGTTTGAAGAAGATTTTATTCACAATACTCCAATTAAAACAATCAATAATTCTCATCGACCTCTGTACACATTGTTCCAATGGAATCATTCAAACTCTCAGCACGACTCAGACCGATCGATCGGACAGTTGGCTTATTTTGGACATCTATGATGGTCTCCAAGTTTCGCTTCCGGTGCAATCGTTCCATTCGGTAGAGTTCAGGTTCCAGACGACATCCAGTCTCCATCTGCCGCAGGAGATCCGCGCTGACACTTGAGTCGGTCACCAGTAAGGTCACGGCCCACGGATCGTCATACATGTAGTCGGAGATTTGAAGCCCACGAGGACAGTATCGACGAATGCGGTGAGAGGTTTCGGAGTATTCGACACATCCAGGTTCCTTGATTTGATACAGGTATATGAAAATTGATTGTAGACATTCGTCATATTTCACATGAAATATTTATATCAAAAAAATAAAATTGGCAACATGAGAAGGATATTCAAGAAATTTGTTGGGTAAAACCGGGATAAATGCAAAGCCATGTAATAATTTCTGAATAATGAGAATGTATACAACAGGTTCACAATCGAGCATTCAATGATTAAAGGTTTCTACTAAGCACCCAACATTATTATCAAATCTGAGAAAAAATATAATGATTAATAAGGTATAAATCATACATTAAAACTAATATTAAACAATATTGGCGGGCCAGCATTTAAATCATCTATCCAAGGTAAACGTTGTAATGTTTTCGAAAACTTGTCGACTCTATTGATGTGTTCGGCTGATTGAATCCTTCATCTTGTTCAAAATTCAAAGCGTTGGTCGTGATAATCCTGCTTACCAGTTTAACATTGGTAACCACATTTCCACAACTCACAGAAACTAAACTTACTGGTGAAATTTTTGCAGCAATTCTATCTATCAAATTAAGTATTCAGACAACTGTAATTGAACTGTCCTCTATTTTATATTTTACCTTTTTATCTTTATTTCATTCTGCTCCATTCACTAATACCTCATGAGAACAAACTTGACTTTTGTTCATCTTTTGGAAATATGCTCTATCCAATTCATTTTTTATGAATCCTCAAGTTATTACTTAGCATTTTTTTAAAAAAAGTAATCGAACAATATACAAAGCTGTAATCTGTTCAACAACGATATTCTAATCTCTGATCTTCAACATCGAAGTGACAAAAAGCCATGAACGCTTGCTCTAACTCATTTCATAACATACCAGTTTCTACTTAGTCGAGAGCGCATAATAGTTGCATTCTTTGTACTCGCCTATCATAATTTTTCTGTCTACAGTACTCGAATGTATGACAGTGATTTATTTTATTTTATTATTTCATTCGATACTACTTATTAGTAGTGCATTATGAGCAATTAAAACCACGACAATGTTTAATGAATATATTTTATCGCTAACGGTTACAGTATAACGCAAGATTCGAAATTTATTGGATTAATTGAGTACGGAACAATGCAAAAAATACATCAATTACTTGTTGAAACTTCCCAAATTGGTCTTTTCCAATTGCTAGAATGAATGATGAACTTGGTGGCCTCCGTTTATTAGTAATTGTGAACTGTCAAACAAACACTACGTCAAATACATAGTTCAGAGGAATAACTATTCAACTAAGGTCGAAAAAAACCTTAGAGATGAACTTCACATAGAATCTCAACTAACTATATGAAGAACAAGCTTCCTCGTATCATTTTTTCTCAGGTACCCGTTATATAATCCAAATTTATACATGAATTCCACAGTTTAACATGGTTTGTACCACGAACCGCGATGTTCAAACACAAGTTGTGGTGTGCAAGTGTGAAGGGTTGTGAGAAAATTATTACATTAGCTATTTAATCCGTTTTAACCCTAAAAATATATAATTAGTTGTGACAGAATATTTGCCGCTTGCAAAGTGATTCATTGAAATCACTGATTTATACTCCAGTGATTAAGCTCGTTTTGATTTGTCATAAATCGATCTACATCACTGCGTTTTTACTTCTATATTAGTAGCATTTCGATTTACGCAAATAAACTAGCAATATAACTTATCAATTCTCGTATCGTGTGCACAACAGAAAAATTTCTGAACCTGAAATCACAAGTCTGGGTCATATAGTGAGGAAATAGTAAATTAGATATGTGCCTTATCATGAAAATGGATATTTATGGTATTATTAATACGAAAAATATTAGGAAGTGAAAGTAAATGACGGTATTCAAGCACCTTGCTTCTAATGCGATGTTATTGACACCAAATGTAACTCGCTAACGAACGAAAAGTTAAAAACTGACTGATATTCGCGGAGTTTAAAAGCGATGAAAGCACTATAGAACATAAACCTAGAATCTATGGAGAAGGACATGCTCTTGATCATTCACTTTATTAAATAGTTTTAGCGTACGCTTTTTCAGGAAAAAAAGTTCTAACAACTGCTGTTCATGATACGTTTTACACAGCGTTGTGAAAGGATGTTTGTTGAACCGGTATAGTATCGTTTCGTATTACGCGGGATGCCATTTGATGAACGAAAAATATACCACGCTTTTTCGTGCGCGAATGATGTAGTCAATTTTTCAAACAACCTCTTGTCAGCGCATTTGTCTTTGTCAGTTTCGCAAAGTTACGGGCTTGTTTCGGACGTATCGATTATCTTTTATTCGTAACAATTCAGAGTTAGCCGAAAAGTATTAGGTAGCAATTACAATTGAACACGACAATTTTCGTCAAACACATAGAGTGTTTCGGAATAAACTTTCTATTGATTTGCGCTACTTCCTCTCAATCGGTCAAAGCATATTCGGTTAAATTAAACTGTTTGTGATGTTAATTATTTTGATAAGTGAAATAACGCATAAAATCACTCTACAAAAATGGTATGGAGAAACGTAATCGAGATATCTGCACAATGCATTCAAGCCAACTGCTTGAAGTTATGAAAATAGACACTTATTAGGGCACTCAAATCCCATTAAATTATTTGCGATTTCTAGGATTAATCCTCGTTTGCAAATTGAAATTTAGCTTTTATATGGGGACTAATCTAAGTCCCAGAGTTGGTGCAATGTAGCACCGGTAACTGTTTGGAATATTTTTGCTACATTCCAATAACAGCATGATGGTAGTTTTTATTTAAAGTCAGATTTTGATTAATAATTAGTATATGACGTTCGAAAAGCAGGACGGAAGCACACGACCGGTTTTGCGGTTATTGCCGCTCATCAGGTATGCGTATCCGTGACCTGACATTCGAACGCCATTCTCACTTTGTGCTAAACCCATTTATTTGC
Source organism: Atriophallophorus winterbourni (assembly GCA_013407085.1). Classification (NCBI taxonomy): domain Eukaryota; kingdom Metazoa; phylum Platyhelminthes; class Trematoda; order Plagiorchiida; family Microphallidae; genus Atriophallophorus; species Atriophallophorus winterbourni. The sequence goes on along the minus strand of JACCGJ010002935.1, from coordinate 18,647 downwards.
GAATTTGAGGATAATTCCTCATTTGCAAATTGTAATTAAATTATACCTGTTCAGGAACACGCTGGTCATACCGACCTTATCCAAAACTGGCGTACAAGCGCAACATGTTTGCCATCTTCCACTGTTTCAAGGCATGCCGATCCTGAGCGTACTATCCCTACATGATAAGCGCAAACTAAACGAAGTCGGTCGTGGGGTGTGTGATGGAAATGTCTGCATTGAGAATTTTCGTGAATTAATAGACCTTTAATTATCAGCTGGAGATGCCATGATTCGATTAAGCGAGCCTCCAAACAGCAGTAAAAATATAAACAAAATCACGTATTGAAGCCAATGCCAACCAGGATTATGACAGCCAACCACTAGATAGCAGATTCACACAGTGGATCTAACGCTTTGGCGTGACAAGCATTGTGTGATCAATCTTTATACATAACCAATATCTGTGTTAATTAACGAAATAAGTTTCGCCAGATGTTTCATGACAATTCCGGTATATTAATCAGTTCATATCGACTCTATTTCTGAATAAAAACAACCACTGCTCAAATTCGGATGTTACCGATGTTACCGCTATTTCTTTTCTTGTAAGGTTTCATTCTTTCGTGACAACTGCTAGACTTCTATGAAGGATTTCTTAATTTACGGATACATTACGAAAGCTAAATTTAACCAACATCGCAGCGTATATTGTTTGCCTGTTGAGAGAGTATTGGTTATGATTACCAGTTTGAATTTGAATTTGAGATTTTAAACTTTATAAAATATACTTAAGCTTCAATTAATAATATCGTAGAGTAGATTTAATCAGTGTTAGTTTACGCTTTATCCGATGGGAAGACCTGCTACGGTCGGGCGACCACAACAGATGTTGTTGTCGCCTTCACAGCTAGTCTGGCGTATAAGGCTAATCAGATGTGCCAGTCTCATGAGAGATCCATGAATGCTTTATCGCGATCGGTCAAATCGTGGACTGTGGCCCAGGTCGGAAGGCGTGGGAATACAATAGTGTTGATTGGGGTTTCGATTCCTAGCCGAAGCGAAGGCTCTGCATTGCTGATGAGCTCAAATAACAGTGAAACTCCAGTGAAGTGCTTCAGGTGTGAATCGCCTTAATAAACTTTATGAGTAGTCCGAAGAACTTGATTCAGATGGATAGTCTCGAAAGTATATAGGTGTTTTTCAACGTATTGTAGATTAGATGGTAAAATCGAGACCATTGTTGTTATTGTATGTGTTACCACCGAGTACCATGTCTTTCAAAGAAAAGTTAAGAGATTTTATTTTTAATAATACTGTGTTTCTCACAGCTAACTTAAAACCATCTTCTCTTCAGTTAGTACCGAATCATATTTTTCTCACCTATTTTATACTTGTAGTTATTTATACTCCTTAACGGAAACACCTGGATCTAAATGTGATTGTTGAATGTTGAATGTTTAATTCACGAGGTATGCGCTGTTGACATTCGAGAATTCAATCGATAACTTGTCATCAAACCCCATTTGAACTGACCATGTTTCATTGAATCGCAGTGGTTCGGTCACACAATGACTGTGATTACTTGTCATTTTAAAATAGAATCAACAGTGCGCGTATATTTTCAATCATCAGCCTGCCTGGGTGAACCAATTGCCGGAAAACCTGGACGCCGAGTCGTTCAATAAAAAATCGATTAATTTTGGTGTGCGGTTGAAGCGTGTTTTACTATCATATTTTGACTTGATCTAGCTGCTTTCTTCATTGAGATGGACTTCACGGAATTTTAGAATTAGCAAAACGGCTACTGAGCTGTAAACGACCTTGATCGATCGTACGAAAAATTGAACATTCAAGATTTAAGATTCAAGAAGTTTATGGTGAAAACTTCACATAGCTTCACGACTACCATAAACTTCACAATACTAAGATTAAATACGAGACACTGTTCATTTGATGGATAGTTAATACAGCAGAAAAATAGGCCTAAAAGAAACTAGTTCAGCGACAATTGAGATGCTGAAGATTAAGCCTTGGCGTTTACCGAGGTCCATTAATCATAGTAAAATACCACAAACTTAGAGGAGAATAATTTCCGTCAACGATGTATATTCAGCTATGAACAGAATTACGAACAATATAATTATGAACGTATAAAAGTAAGAAAGCCAGATAATTCGTTGTTTATTAACGGACTTCAATGATAAGCTAAATTATATATCGTAGCCAATTGTATTTATGAATTCAGAGACGATGAACATGCGAAAATCTGAGAACAGGTATAAAATTGTTGATAATGTTAACAGGAAATGACACTTCTTAATTTTAGAGTATAGTTCAACGGTTCACATTCTAAACAGAACACAACACTAAACAGGAAACACCTTACACGGAACAATCTTTAAACTGTTTCAATACATGCGACTCCTGATCGTACTCTCCCAACAGCACAAAACCGGTCGTGAAGTGTGTGTGTGTGTGATGGAAATCCATACAATTACGGATTTTGTTTTTTATACGTGACACTTCGAACCGAAAGAAGTTAAGGTGACCAATGATGACACGAATGCTAACATGAAACTGGAGGGAACAGACATATGCACGCTGTAGCTTTGTACCAGGGCTGGCAAACCTCGGCGTGTCTGACCTTTGACCTCCATTTAACGAGTCTAATAATCGTCCCGATCGCAAATAACGAATATACTATGTCTCACAAATACTACAGATTATCGTCTATCGTTAGGTCATATCCTCCCAAGTCTATCCACAAGCATTGTACTCACAGAACTCCACCCATTAACTGATCACGACGAGATTGGTTGAAAACTGTTCCCTATTCCACATGCTCCTTTGTTTTCCTACTCTTTGCCTGAGCAGCTATTTTATGGCAGAAACAAAGAGCAACCAATCCATCGTTCAAACCAATTGCTTCCAAACCAGGTTGCATAAATATGATTCTTACACTTTCGTACATTTTTTTGCCTAAAAACTACTGACTGAGTTTATATACGAGAGAGGGTTGTCTAACCACACATACTTTAGCCGATTTTATCTGTATATATTTCATCATCACTTTCGTATATTCTACGGTGAAGACTATAAAAAATGATTCTTCTCATATAAAACAAACGAGCCACATTTTCAAAGAAAATCAAGAAGGTAAATTTATCGTGGTAATTTGATTTCCGAAATCGTTTTGATTGAGTTTGTAAATTATACATTGCATTATGCGATTTATGATGTTTTAATTTTTCAATGAAAACTATTGATCGATAGCGCTATCAAGCAGTGACAGTAATTAAAAATGACTGAATTAATGATTTATTTACATTAAACATCACTTCCCACATAATTATACGTTCGCCTGATTAGTATTCTGGAGTTCTTACAGTGAACTAAATTGGTATGAGAATACACACCACTGCAAAAAAGATTTTTGCTTAATTACACCATAAAATATTTGTAGAAATCACCAGCTTCAGGACTACTCCATCACTGGAAACACTTCCGAGCAAGCATACGTCCGTTTGTCATCAAAAGGCGGAGACAAAAAGCTTGATTTCATTGAACGAAGATAAATGATTATGTGGCAAACAAATTTACAAGCAGATACATTTCGTTAATCAAATTGACCCAGCCGACCTTTGGACGACGAATCCACGGAGTGAGACAAGACTGACCGAAAAACTGGGTGATGTTGATTAGATTTTGAATTCTCGAATCCCCTACACCAGTGGATCCTAACCGTCTTAGTGCGACGCAAAGAAGTAATACGCCCAATAAAGACATTCAACTGCCTATTCATGAGACAGCGCGTTGAAAAGTGTTTGATATTGCGAATTTAAACTTTTCTAAGTTTAACTATTTGACAATTTCTGGTGAAATGAAAGGATGTCGTTTAATCGTAGGCCGATATTTATGCATCAGTAATGACGTCAATTTATTTGAATATTGTAACAATTTGAACAACTCTATGATTTCTTGTGCTAAAATTTAAATGTGAATGTAAATCTTTAAAAAGTCAGTTTTTTGAACGCTTTAGCGAAACAAAGCTTACAAGAATGTATGACCAGAAAATCATCTGACCTAAAAATTCTGATCTCATAATGCAAACTAACCTCCTTAATCTGCAAATCAATTTCAATTTCAAAATATGAACATTTTTGAAACCCGATTTTACGTTGTTGTTATTCGTTATTCTGGGGTTACAATCTCTACCGCATGTTATACGGATCTAGGCGGATCCCGGTTAATCAACAACCATTTCACAAAATCAGCGTGATAATCGTTCAGCGTGAACAGTGCTCCGCCTCAGTGTGAGGAGGACGCTTGATACGATAGCTGTAAACTCATTTGGTTCTTTTCTCATTGTCAGTTTAATGACTGGAAGCGTAATATCTTTCATCACGTCTGTCTCTGTACTGCATGTGTTCTCTATCCACGGCCCAATATCGGATTCCAACTGCCCACAACAGTTTTTAAACCAATATAAACGACGCACTCACAGTAAACTGAACGTATTCTGTAGAGAAATTTCGCAAGTGACCTGATTTCCTAAGGAAAATATGTAGTATTTTTCTTTGGAATAGCTGCAATCAATTAATTTTCTTCAGTTGATACAATGGCTTATGTTGTTCTCGGTTATACTTGCACATGATTAATAGGCAAAAATGCCCCTGGATTAATCAGTCAAATTCTAAGTCGCTTTATCCGGAATAGTCCGAGAAAATGATTAATTATGGTATCGATCGAACCGCATTGATGTCATTTATCTTGATAAAAGCATAGCTTATTATGTGAAAGGTTTTTGGTAGAAATACAATTATCATTTTTTTAAAGACTTTCATGAAAAGATTGAGATTTATGTTTGAATAAGTTTTGTGCTTTATCTCTAAACTAATAGTGCACTCCTATTTGATACTAGTTTCAGCACAGTAAACGATAAGAACATGTGAGAAAGCCCAAGCCTCATTTTCCCTTTATGCAAATTAGATATAACCAGCTGTCAAAATGACGTGACAGAAAAGCGCTAAGACCGGTGGGTTGTAGTTGGCCTCCTTCGGTCGATGTCGCCCATGGATGTACATCAAAATCGCGTGAATTTTCAAGTTTTGCAGCTTTTGGAATGACTAAACAGTCCGATTCGGGAGGAAAAATCTCTCCCACAGCGCTGGCAACGAAAGTCAGAACTCTGTTGTATTGCGTCAGTTGCACGTCGGCGGCGTGATCTGCGTTCAGCAGCCAAGAGCTGTATCTGCTCCTCCCCAGCTTGCAGACGACGCTTTACACAGTGCCTCCAATGTGAGCGGTCAAGAGCAAGTTCTTTCCAACTCGCCGGGTCAATGCCAAGAGCTTTCATATCTCTTTTGCAAACGTCTTTGTTCCGAAAGTGCGGTCTGCCCAATTGTCGACTTCGTAGTTGCAACTCACCAGAGAGTAGATCTTGAGGAATACGACCATTTTTTATTCTGTGGACATGACCAAGCCAGCGCAAGCGGCGCTGTCGCAATAGAGCTGGTCTACAGACCAGTGGGTATGGCCATGTAATTTTCGTTTTACCATTCGACGTGAATCTAAATACCAGCCATTTCGCTTCAGAGAATTGAGCTTTCTGATCAGAGACAATTGTATTCTCCCGCATGGACTCGATGATCTTGCGGAATTACACTTGCTTTTCTGTTTCGGCAACCACTAATACAATATGCGGATAGTGGGAATAAAATTTGAATACAAATTACAACATCAAGTGGTTTATTTTCACTAAGTTAGAATAAAATGCTTTCGATTTATTTAATTGGCTATTCGTTTTATCCTCATTTTGGTGTCGTGATAAAACGAAAATTACTTGGGACAATTATTTCTGTTAATACTTACACTTATCATCATAGATTAAACCTTTAGTAAAGGCTAAACATGTCGTTTTAGCCATCGAATATCAGTCTGACCATTCAATACGTACGAGAGTGTCAATCGAACCTTCGAAGTTCAAATAGACATAATGATGGTGATCAGATTTTAGCAGTTCATTGCAAAAGGTGCTCTTCCCCAGTCTGAAGCCCATGCTTGAAAATATCCTCGAAATGTGTCATTCGCAAAATTTGAAGACACTAACGACATCTTGAAATTGTTGCAAGCATTTATTCTATTAGATCTGTTTAAATTTAGAGAGCAATAACACAACATCAACCATTCTCATTCAAATACTCACAATTGTTTTCTCATGGTCGGGCTAACAACCCGAGACACCCTGGCACCAATGTTACAGCTTGTTCATATTTGTTTAAATATTCTAAATTCGATATCCAGCCAATCGTGAATGAACACAAATATTAAATATACAAATCTTCATCTTTTTTTCGTTTTCAAAGCCGTTCTCACTTATTTGCATTTATTTGCATATTTAAGCTGAGCCACGAGGAGGTTTTGCGAGTGTTGATGGTGGCTTATCTTTGTTCACGAATTCAATTCCACGAGCGACATCCGGGACAGACAGACAGACAGACAGGCAGTCAGACAGACACACGAGAGCACAGACATCCATTTAGCGATGGACAGATAGACATTCAAACATGACAAAGACAATCAACAAATTCTGTGCCCGCGGACATCACAGAGAGCGAAATAAAGTTCTGTCGACAAATCACATCTCCGGGACTGAATTCTTTCGGGTGTGAGAGTCGGAAAATTCGTAAAAATTCAATGCAGATTTTGAATTAACCATCACATTTTTTCTATCTCTTGGACGGACAACGAGTACATTTGGCTTTTCGTGGGTTTGGTGAAAAATGGTATACAAATCAAAAAATTATCAGGTTGAGATCAGAAAATCATCCAGAGGTTTCTAGAATGTATGATTGTTAATCAACCTTACACAAAAATATGATGGCCTTGTGATATATTTGACCTTGAAAATTCCAGTGTAACTCTCGACCAATTTCTAGATGTTAGCGCTTACCAAGTAAAATGCATAAAATACTTAAACAAGGGTTTTCCAACCAGGAGCGCGAGACAACATTCCCTGGGTCGCGAGATGATTTCCAGTTTAGCAATAGAGGAAAATATTCGTAGCTCAGGATGTGGATGGTGTTCACCTTGTGTTCGCCGAGCTTGCGTAGTTGTTCTTGGACGTTTCGTCAATTTTTTGTCTTTTAATAAGTGTTGTCATTCTTTGCTGATTTATTGTTAATTTCTCAGTGAATTCTCTGATCATTCAGTGATCGTTTGTCCTGCGATTTTCTATAAGTGGTATTAGAGCATATTTTAACTATTTTAGGAGTATAGAGCATTCAAATGGTTGGAAACCACTGGTTTAAACGATGGTAGGTTTTTGAGGATTCTACCATTTTAATGCCACATTTGGAACGTATCCATACAATGTACCAAGCTTTCAAATACAGAACAACAAATGGATATCAACCTATCTTGTGAACGCTAGAATAAACGCTTCATCAGCGGTTTCTGGCTGGTTTTACTTATCAAGCAGAGTTATCATGATCAGGTTAAGTGTGCTTGAAGCAGCGAAAAAGTCTAATCATAATTTGAGGCCATTATTATAAAGTTTCTCAAAAATAACCACGTTTTTCAAACACAGAATCAAAAAGTAACTGCGGGTTAAGCAGTGAATAAGGATTAGACTCCAATTTTAGAAGTTGTGCGTACTTTCCACTTAGTTCAAAACAGAAGCTGTTTCTAGTTGTTTGCTGCCAAGGGGTTTCAAACAATACAATCAACTTCAAGGAGCCTCGAAACAGTGGAAAATCGGTAAACGCAGTTGTATCTGAGAGCCACTGTTCAAAGAAGGACCATATTCAACTAGGAATCAACAATAATTCCCTTTCACGCATTGAAACGCTTACATTGGTGAATTTCTTCGGGTTGCACACAAACACCACGTAGATGTCGCTTCCATTTCTGCAATTATCCCTTGGATCTAGCAAGATTATTTTCGACTAAATTTGTAGCGTTCAAAAGATGACATACAAATTTAGACTGACAAAACAATCGCAGAAACGTTTTATACGATTTACATCCACAATATTCAATAACTAATTTCTAAATTGATTCAAAGTTTAAGTGGTTGAAACGTGATAAAAGACAAAAGTACTGTTTCTCTAATCCACTTAACTAACGGCTTCTCTCAGCTTGTCCTTAGCTGGTTTGGATGAAATATTGTCTATCGTGAGATGATGCAGTGTTAGTTCAAAAATTCGATTAAACAACCTCCAAGCAATTGCGATATATTTATGTTTGGATGAATGTAACGGTAGACCTACGTTGCCAAATTTTCGTAACTGTTTGTGTCAAACTAAACCTCAAATTACCCAGGCAACCAATTTTAAATATATATAAGAAAATTGAGGAAATTTAACCAAACTATTTGGCAAATCCGCAATGTATATTTACTGCGCCTTCATTTTTCCAATCTTGGCCATCGATCTTATAGTGTCACGTTGGAGGAGTTATACTTTGTTGCAAATCGCTGTGACAGAACCTCTGCATTGGCAACTATAACATATGACCTTAGAAAAGAATAATGATTTCAGTGAAAAATAACTTAAGATTTCAAAAATGCTCATTTGTATGCATTAACATCAAAAATCCAACCACCGGTTTCGTGCTGTTCACATTCATCAGGTAGGGACTGCAGAATCAGGATCCGCCTGCACTTGAAAGAGGGGAAGAAAGGTAAACAAGTTGCGCGTGTATGCGATGTTTGGATAATGTTAAGGTTCAATCACTTGTCCGAGCACATGTAGATAGGGTTTAAACCCATAATCATGAACCAACATGGTAATTTGTATGCATTTCCATCAAACATACTCCTCGCGACTGGTTTCGCACTGTTTGCACTCATCCGGTAGGGATCAGGATTCGCATGCGGTTGGAACAGTGGAAGAATGAAAAAAAGTTGCGCTTATATGTCACTGTTTCAATTCAGATTTCATTTGCCCATGACGGAAAATCGATGAATTTTGTTTGAATACGAGTTGTGAATACGACCTCATCGATTTTTCACACGTAAACACAGTTCTGAAATGATGTACTCCAACAATGGATTAATAAGTGCTGAAGAATAACGAACCATAGTCTTCCCACTATTTATGACTTATTTCTGATTTCCAATCCCGTTATAGCATGGTCCAGCTCAGGTTGGCTCGGCACAGTACAAGCGAACCCGTTTTAAATCTAGTTCCGTTACGTTCCTGTGACCAACCCAAGTTTTCTCCAAGTTTTTTCAGTATTACTGGTTAAGAAGAAGACTTTGAATAGAGCAGGCTGATAAAAGTCAGCTGTATGGCTGGTTATATTTTGACTTGAAAATGAAAACAACAATATGCCAAGTAATTTGGTAAGGATGCACCAGAAATATTATGTAGAAGTTTATCAACAATCTTCAGAAAGACTATTAACGAGCCTTTTCCTAGAAACATACGCAAGTAGACAAGGTGGGAACTGGTAAGTCACTATTTAATCGCATTTTCCCGTGGGCTTGATTATAAACTCGGTCGTTGAATGAATTTTCATCAAGACAAGCGTATAATGATCGTATTTTTGGTACTTGATGCGCACACCACCCCAACAGGTTGTGGTTTTTGCTCAGGGTTGAATGCTACGGAAATTACAATTCAATTTAGCATAGCCACAACTTATGGACGGAAAAATGGATGTGCTTCAATCAATAAAATTTAACAGACTGTTGAGTGCTCACATACGAGTTTACATTCCATTGCCCACCCATTCAATCCTACCCGACACTTGCACATAACAACCCGTTTCTGGTTTCTATCTTTATCATGCGGAGACAGTAACATTAGTTTCCAGTAACCGGATAAATAAATTCCTAACAGAATGCAACTTCTATATACGCTTCTTTGCAATGGGAGTATATATTTTCTTCCACCTGATGATGGCAAACAGTCCGAAACCGGGAGTGATGTGTAAGTGCGGGGGATGTGAGCAACACATTAATTTGGTCATCCATAAGCGCCTTGAGCGCTTGACCAGGAATTATTATGTAATTCCGTGTCTGAACATCGTGGTTCGTTGTACGAACCCTATGCAACAGTGGTATTTCAAGTATAACTTTGTTTGCCACTTATCCATTCTTTTAAGACTCACTTAACCGAATCTTACTGACAGCAAACAGTCGGAAACCAGTAGTGGTGTGTAAGTTAAGGGGATGTGAGCGCATCGATATATTGTTACTCCGATACACTTTTCGATATCTTAAAAAAGTGGTTTACTAATTCCCTCGATGATTCGTTTTGGGAAACTAACAATAAATATGGAACTCATGAATTATTCTATGCAAATCAAAATCTTGTTTAATAACAGAGTTGCACGTGCATGGCGGTAAAATTTGAATGTACTTTTTAACAGGATTCATGTAACCAATGAATACATTTACTTTAAATATAAAAATGTCTAAGGGGATAGCGACTGCAGTGTCTAAATGCAATCGAACTCTTCTTGTATTTTATTTTGATGTAATTGAAGCTTTTCATTCTTATTGAATTTTACATGGTGCAATTTATAGTAGCATTCTGGTTCTAAACACACCACAACAAGAATGAATAATAGATAGATCGATATTTAATGTTGCTCCCATAATTTTTGGACACGATTGGTGTGATGACGTTGCTGTCTGAAGATCACCCCACGAAAGGCATTCACAAGAGTGATTCAACATTTAAATATTCATCTCTTCCAACGCACCCGCCTCTGAAGCAGCCTTGCAACGGGAGAATGAGAGCATTCGTCGAATGTAGGATTCGATCAAGCGTCGTTGGACTGACCTTCGGGAAAGGTAAACTAACAGCTGTTTAGATAAGCGCCAGTGACATACATGATATTACTTCGATGCAGACCAAACTTTGAATAACCATGCTGGAACTAATGGTGTGAGGATAAGAAATAAACTATCAAATTCTTCTCATCAAGTATATACCATGGAAAGAAAGCAGTTTGGTATAATTTCTGACTTTAAGTCGGGATTCAAGTACTTTTGAACGGGCTCCTATAAAATTAAACACAGTGAGCGATTCATTCTAATCACACTTATATTTAGACACTATATGTAAATTTTCAATCACTCACTCCATTGATCCTCGTGTTATTGATTATTTGCTCTGCGTCGTAGGAAGAACTCGTCCAGATTTCATCACAGCTGGTGCTACACCATTCATTGTTGCTTGAGATCAACTCATCTTGTGCAACATATTGATTTTCATTGGCCAGTAAATTTTCCAACTGAACTTCGTTCAATCGAATTCCGATCGATAAACTCATTATTATTTCCTCGATTCCATCGGACGGTTTGAAATGTTCCTGTCGACTGACAGCTACACGCGTGTCATCGGGAAGAATAAATTCGCTGGCATACTGTCGATCAATATGTCTGGAAACAAAAGAAATGGAAGACTGTATATCGACGGTGGATTCTCGAAAAACGATATCGTCTGGAAGATGATTATTTGTTAATTTTTTGTCAGAACACTCTGGGTCAAAACTGGATGATTGAGGTTCGTGTGATTCCCCACTGCATGGTTGTTCATTGGAAGTTTGCATCAGCAGTGGGGAGTTTGTCTCGGTGAAATCGATCTCTCTTTGTGACGAGACCTGACAATCTATGTTGTCCGTAATTGAAGACATTATTCTTCTGTGTTCAACACCCATCAATATATTTAATCACCGGTTTGCGAACCAATCATTTCACGGCATGAGATTGATGAAATTTCCATTGGTTAGCTTGTTTACCAATCGAGAGTATGATAGAATCTGATGCGCTATAATAGGGAAAAAGATACAAGATATTGAAATTATGATAGAATTTAAACTAACAGTAAACCAAGCGAGTACTAGGTTTCATAATTAATCACTAGCAATCAAACGTCTGAATACATCATGAAGCGTATAGATTTTTTCAGCAATTTTGTTTGTCATTGAAAAATTGCTTGTATTAGCGTTGTAATTCGTTCAATATTTTATTGAAAAATCATCTGAAAAAACGTTGATGTTATTGCATGTGTTTTGTACGAATATTTTTATATTACATTGAGCTAACGTTGCAGATGCACTAGAATATACACAAGTTCCTTGCTTCCGTTCGTCATATAAATCTTATCTATTGTTGTCTAGGCAATATGTTGTTCAACCTAATTACAAAAAAATATAGGGACCATGATCTGTTGACATTTTTTCGTTCAACATCTCCAACTAATTGCTACAAACGAGTGTTTTGAACATATCACGCTATAAGGAACTTGGACGATTCGTTCTTCCTCGCAAACATGAAAGAATCTTTGGCGGCCGTCTTCTCACATTTGTTTTTCATATCGGGTTGTTACTATCGAGAAGGTTGGCGCTTGTCTATGATTTTTAGAGCTCGGAATTTTATAGGTGATAAGATTGCGCCACTGGATTGGGTATTAGAATGTCGTACTTAATTTCCCAGCTATTTTTGTACCCATTTCACCGATGAGTGTTTAAGGAATCTGGGTAAAATATGTATAATTTGCAGGGTTAAATGGTAAATCATTTGTCCGGGACCAACGAAATAAGGTGCATAGATCCCGTTGTAATGCCATACAGTCATTAATAGATCTGTGAATTTTCCATATTTTACTATCAACGGCAAACAGTGTCAAGTTACACCCGATATCCTCTACTACATCATTCATGTACTCCAAGAATATAATAGGTATAAGCACCAAGCCTTGTGAACTCCAATTGTGACATTTGTTTTTTCTAGAGAGGGTGCTGCCAACGCGAAATTGGACGTGTCTATAAATAAGATAGTCCCTTATTCAATTCAGCAACATTCCCGTAATTCAACAAGCCTCAATCTTTTTCATTGGAATGTCATGGTTGACTCTAGCGAAAGCTTTGGAAATATCGATGTAGCAAGCATGTACAGCCTCACCTTCGTCTCTTGCCTTGGTCCAATCCTCGAACGTTGTAAGAAGGTTAGATAAACAGTAACGGTTTCTTTGAGAACCGTGTTGTGCTGCGGGCAAGGTATTTTGCTTTTTAAAATGTTCTCTTATGCGCACAATCACAATGCGTTCCATTAATTTAGAGATCACCGGATGTAACGTTACCGGTCTATAGTTTGCTGTGTCTGAACGGCTACCGATTTTATAAATAGGAGTTATCATCCCTGCTTTCCATTGTCGTGGTATTTTTCCTTCTGAGATTGAATATGTGAGTGAGAGGAGCAGTCGAAGCAACGCGACACCTGCGAATAATGTCGAGGGTAATTTTGTCTGCGCCAGGAGACTTCTTTTCCTTTAGTTGACAAAGTTTCCGCCCAACCATATATTCATTGACAGTCATTTCACTTAATAATTCCAAACAAGCCGAATTTGGTAAAACTTGATATTGGATACAACGCTTAGGATTGAAGACAAATGAGTAAGACCTTGCTAAAGCATCGGCGGTATCACGGGCAGAGTGAGTGAATCCATTATGGGTTTGTACAGTGAGTACGCCCGGTTTAAACCTTGATCTCTCATTAAATATCTTTTAGAAAAAGCTCAGGATTATTTTCTATTCTCTTAAGCAAGTTCTATTAAAACTACATGCGATCTTCTCTTACAAGTGTCGTGACGTGATTTCGTATCTTACAGAATCGCTTCCAAGTTGCTTTCGTACCAAAATTCTTATGAGTTACCCAATACTCTTTCTGTATAGCTAACCATTTCTTTGTTCTAATCCGGATAATACACTGGTAGTTGGGGTTGCTTTGGTGCTTTATAAAACTCGAGTTTTCGTCAATTCAAGTAATGTAATATGAGCCAGCATCCATGCTATCAAACTCTCGACTATATGTGTTTTGAGACTGATATTTAAGAATTAAAATTGTATTTTCTGTAAGACGTTTGTCTGTTCGCTAAATCGTCTGGCACTACGTACATAATCTAATAAAGCACGGCATGCTCATTCTTTCCCAATGGTGCCAGGTATTGTATATTCTCTACCGCGGTTGCTTCAAGCGTTAAGACAAAGTCAAGGGTTGAACGTTGGTCAAGACCCAGTCTGCAAGTTGACTGATCAACGTGATGTGCAGTGAAGCAATTTCGATAACCGTCTTGAATCTATGTTCAAACGAATGCAGGAAGTGTCCACTTATTGAAAACAGAGCAGGGAGATTAAAATCGCCCATGATCAGCAATTGAGTAGTCTGGCAGCTTGTGATGTATTGCAAGGATTCGATTAGTTTATCATTGAAATAGCTTTTGGATGATGGCGAGTGGTAAATGATGTCGATTGTACTTCCTCTCCATTGACTAGGCTTACGGAACACCACATCGTATCTGGAAGGCTAATGTCAGGATGATCAATTACGTTACACTGCGCAAAACGTTAATGAAAGTTGACTGCAACTCCACCGCCAGATCTTAGGTGATCGCGACGAAGTAATGACATTTTCGGAATCAATAGCTCAGTATTAGTCATGTAGGGCTGGAACCAAGTCTTTGTAAATTCAACCAAATCGGGTGAAAATCTGTCACAATGCTCGTATAGTTAAACTAATTTGTTATTTGAACACTAAGCATTCGTATATATGCACTTGATCCTATTTATCTTACACAATGCAGGATCGTGTAATATAGCTATTGGTCCGACTAGCGATGAGTCTCGTTGAGGAATTTAATCGGAAACTGATAATTTTATAACAGTACGTGTACGCGAGAAAATAGAAACTCTAGCCTTATATACGTGTTACACGTGGAATCACACTGGATTTTTATCAATGACCTCTGGGATTCGTTATAACAAACATATATACCAATAAATTCAAGATCGTCCAAATTTTTGGAATAAACAGATTAGACAAATTCGCGAAAGTTAATTATTTGTAATGTCTTTGTACTCCATAGAACTATCTTATCTAGCAATTTTCGTACTTTTTTAACATCTCGTACTTCCGCTATTGAACTACTGAAAAGATGTCAGTTGAAGAGAGACAAGTTTAACATGGCAAGAGTGTACAACTTTGACAGCCTGAAATATTGGCGCTTCGCTTCCTTTCAAGTAAATAATAGCATGGTCTCCCGGTTACTAGAAATTTATAACTTCAACTGACGCCGGGTTATCGTGTTTATTACTTCCGTACACCTGGCAGGAGGTTTTCTGAAGACGAATGAACATCCAACCTCAACGTTTACACTCAATCTTAGCTAATTTCTGGCCGCAACGAAATAGCTATCAACCTAATGATTTAAGAATTTCGCGTATGACAAGTCTAACAGATTTTAACAAACGTTTATAAATTGATTCGATCAAGCATCGGTCCATTATGTTTAGGGATTAGTGGGGTTATACTCGCTAATCGGTAAAACATTCGAATGCTCGTTTGGCCAAAACTGTCTACTTACAAACCGGGAAAGTTAGACATTACCTAGCGTTCATCATGCAGCACGTATGCATTTCAATGGTCAACAGTATGAACTCAAGATAAATGGGGTTCCAAGAACGCACCACGGTCTTTATTTGAAGAATCAATCTGGGATTCCTAGTCAAGGGCTCGATACGCTTTTGAATCAATCTGCGCCCAAGTACGTTGTGGTGGGGAGTGCCAGGTAGCTAGATGGCACTTGGGATGTAGAGAATTTGCGAAGGTGAGCAAGAGGTGGTGGTCGTCACGGAGGAACAACAATCTCTCTCTCCTTTGTCTGTTCGGTCATCAAATATCTTATGTTTCCATCCAAAGAAGCTCTTAGACTGCGCTATTCCTCCAAATCGGGCAATAAACTCGCCGGAAAGCACTACTGTATCGCCTATGCTTACGAAGTCCTTCATAGAATTAGTCATTCACATCCTCTTCCCCACAGTTCGTGAGTGCGTAAGCCGAGATCACAAATACGTTACGTCTCTCGTCGCGGTGTTTGTTCATTCTGATGTAACCCTGAATTCTCGCTAAGCACTGTCGGCTATTAAAGGGTATCCAATCTAGAAAGAGAGTTCCGCCTTTGGGCCAAGAATAACTCGAACATCAGCTAGGCCGGCAGAGGAAGCAACAAGATCACTGGACACATGTAAGTAGAACCTACTCCCAAGTGTCATGCGAGAACTCAGTATAAATACCGAATAAATGTCACGAAGACGGGTTTCCGATAGGCAACATATGTAAATACATAGTTTCTCTAGAGAGCGGACTAGTCCAGACTATTGTTCTGGTATTGCAGGGTACAAACATCGAACGATGCAAGACTAATAGGTACACACCATCGAAAGAGAGCTCTGACCAAAATACCATCACGTTGGTGCCAGCTCGGTTCTCCGGGCTCAGTGAAAGTTTCGACGGAGGTATCTGAGGATGTGATGTGTTTTAGCCTGGCAAGCGTTATCCCTATATAAAGCCACAAAAATTCAATGATGATATCAAGAGACTCACCGCATCAAATGTCACTGCCCCATATCCTATCTAAGGACATTGTATGGCGCACAAGGAAAATCGGTGTTTACCAGACAAACAACGGGGTTATCGGGATCTGAACTGAAACTTTCCGGAAAAGGACATACGAAACGCTTCCTCGTTCACCGGCCACAGATTAGTGCAAACCTTTCTCGCTCCACTGCTTTGTGGGTAAACCTATGCGCTAAAGGCTCGGAGTGGGACCCCATGAACAAACTCTACCAGACTTTTGTGTAGGCAACCGCGTAGTATCTCGCCCACGTTCAACGATGATGACAAAGTCGCATACACTCACTACGAATGCCACCTTCGTAAGCTACTATTCAGAATCCACTTCGCAAGGACACGTCATCCACTCACCCTCTTTCCCTATCACAATTTCGTTTTTTGGGTTTAATCTGACAATTTCTTTTCTTTCTCGCTGAAATTTTTATGATTAAACTAATGCTATTCGCTGAAAATTCATCTTCTAGTGTAAGCGCTCAAAAATTTCGTTGTTTTCGTTTTGATTGATTCAAGATTCAAGAATCAAGATTCAAAATTCAAGAATTTATGGTCACAAAAAGCACATAGATTCACAATTACGATATCATAGTAAATATGCGTTCAATAAGAGGTATAAAAAACAATTATACGATGTCACTGGCGTCAAGTAATATGCTTACCCTGAGTCAATACACAGGCATCGTAAAATCGTTATGTAACAAATAAGTGTCCAAGGTTCGAATGAATGTTTGGATACAGGGCGAGGTGATAATTGCTTCGTGAAGGGCATTCCACAGGAAACAGACACGTACCGAATAGAAATATCGGCGACAATTAGTACGGGAATGGGGAATTTGTAGTGCCGCTGAGTGGCTACGTGTAATTCCTGATTCACGGTATTTGAACAAATGTTTGAGTGGATGATCTGGAGTATTCAATATCTTGTAAGTAATTATAACGTCACTTCGAATTCTACGTTGAAGGGGAATGGGGAGCTTTAGCTTTTTCAACCTTTCCTCGTATGTAAGGTCTCGAAAACCACGCACGAGTTTAGTTGCACGATGATATATCCTGTCAAGCAAGAATATATCTTTTTTCATCCACAGAGTCCATGCTTGCGATGCATGTTCCATTGTGGGAATTAAGTAGGTCTTCATGATGCTTGGCAAAGTTACAGGCGTAAAGGTTCTGAAGATCCGTCGAAGCATACCTAGAAGCTTTGAAGCACGCTTGTAAATGACCTCACAATGCACGCTGTTCTTTAGGCTGCCACATATACAGACTCCAAGATCCTTCTCCGATTCGGTCTAGCTCAAAATCGTCTGCCCAAAGTGATTATTCGTACTGAAAGGGCTTACCGATTTGCAGTAACTTGCACTTTTAAAAATTGAACGGCAGTTTATTTCTAACTGACCATTCGTGTAGTGCATCTAAATCACTTTGCAGTTTTACGCAGTCTGCAGTTGATTTTATTCGCATCCAGAGTTTAACATCATCCGCAAAAAGAACTACCTTGCATGAGAACGTCTCAGGTAAATCATTGATGTAAACTAAGAAAAGCACTGGTCCGAGAACGGAACCTTGTGGTACACCACTGGAGGTATTAATGGCTTGTGATTGTACCCCGTTAACTCGAACGGTTGCCTTGCGCCCATTGAGGTAGCTTTCGAACCATACGAGTAGCTGCCCGTCAATACCAATCTGTTTCAGCTTTTGTAGCAACAGGAAGTGATCAAATCTGTCGAAAGCTTTCGACATATCCAGATAGCACGCGTGCACACTGTCTCCTGCGTCAACGGTTTGGGTCCAATCGTTTAATACTGTCAGCAAGTTTGTCAAGCATGAGCGAGCTTTACGAAACCCATGCTGGGCGACAGATAGTATAATTTGTGATTCCAAGTGATGAACTATATTTTCTGTCACTATGCGCTCCATAACTTTGGATATCACGGGAAGTAGGGTGACAGGACGGTAGTTCGCGGGATCTGAACGGCTACGACCCTTATAAATTGGTGAAATTACCCCTGTCTTCCACTCTGTTGGCACCACTCCTTCGGTTAGGGAATGTTGGAACAATTGGCATAGTCGTTCACACAGCTGCTGGTCACAGGATTTTCGTAGTGCTGGTGTTATTCCATCGGCTCTAGGAGATTTCCTAGGGTTCAGTCGACACAAGTGTCTTCGTATAATCGCTGAATTAATCTCAATATCATTCAGTTGTTGAGATACAATCGATGTCAGTAAATTCTCATTCGCCATAACC